>JAADXH010000142.1:0-36915 GCA_023337595.1 Globisporangium camurandrum
CACGAGTGAGTTGCTTGTGCTGGCGCTTGTGTTCTCGTATTTGGTGCTTTTCGCCGTGTGTCATCCGTGTACGCGTGCTGCTTGCCATTGCGTGAGTTTGTGACTGACTGCGTTTGATCGCAGTGATCATCGGCACAATCACCACATGTTTTTTTGCTCGATAGCCAGCAATTTGACAGGATGCGATACTCACTAAATTTCCGTTGCATTTACTCATTTTTAGAAGGGTATACAGTGACAGTGGGTGGTCATATTGAGGGAGTCGTCTGTATAGCAATATTTTGCATGTGTCTTTTTAACGTATCGGTCTTGTTAGGATAATCACATGCCCGACTAACAATAGAGCCTCTGGATCAAGTAAAAAACTCACACAGGACAACAAAAGTTAATATACAAGACATAGATATACTCATTGATGGCACGCATCATGTTGCCTACTCGCTCTTGACTGTCGCCTACTCATGGCTTCCTTCGTGCTCGTCGTTCACCTCAAGTATTTGGCGGTTGCTGCACTACTTACCAATAATGCACATCTGGATGCGCGCGTTGCCCATCTTACAGACGCAGTCAATTACGTCATGCCAGATCTAGAAGTACGTTCGCGCTTCCGTACTGTTGGTGGCGCGCGACATTGCACAGGGAGCACCTGTGCATGCGTAGCAAATGTGAGTACTAGTGAGCAGTCAACAGCAGCTGCACATGCGCATGACCTACCGCGCGTCACAATAGTACTTCGTCGTTTGGCGTGGGTTGCTGCTCGCGCTTGCAACGTCCTTGTGTGGCGTCGTCACCACCGGCAGTAAAAGTGGTCGTCGTGTCTGCTGCTGTGGTACCATCAGCATCATCTGTGGTAGTATCGTCGTATGGTGCAGCAGCAACTGCTACAGCGTTCGTTGTGTCTGCTGCTGTTGCAACAGCAGAAGTGATGGTGTCACCGCCATTTGCGCTGCTGATTGTCGTCACTGTGTTGAAGCTTGGCACCGCGTTGCCTCCGATTATCGCTGCCGCTGCGCTGTTGCCCCCCACCGCCGCTCGCTCTCCTTAGTGCTTTGGCGCTTCTCGGCTTTGACCCGCACGATCGAGCACACTTTGCACGAGCGGTGGAGGCACTTGTACGAGCCGTCGGTTGTCAAGTAAAAGTCTGAAATCTCGCGCATGCTGTGGCCGGAGTGTGTACTCGGACGCACCGTCTCCTGAGGTGGTGGTGCGCGCGTGAAGGCGTCCTTTTGTTATGTCGATTCAGTCATTTGAAAGAAGCACATAGTGTTAGATAAATGAACGCGTGTATGGAAGATTAACATGATTGTGAGTATAAACGCCTATTTCGTAAATCCAATGATCAAGGGGTTTAGTACTTCATAGCCGCGACGCTCGTCTGGATCTTGTAAACAATACACACGTTCACTAAATCCAAATCCACAAAGCCAACGGACAAGGACTTAAAGTACTTCTTAACCATGACGCTCATATGGATGGAGTCCAACTGGAGAGGGAGTTGATCGTGCCGGTCAACTCCGCCCACCCAAACAGTAGTAGTTCAGCACAAGAGGCGGACACGGCACGGAGTCCTTCGCGCCTGGAACTTTGCGCACTGTCGAGGAAGAGCAAAATACTGACGTTAGCAAGGGGTTAGAGAAACAATACTTCACATATATACGACGTACAAGAAATGGCCATCTGTCGACTGATGCCTGTCGACAAAAAGTGGACCGGCTTGCTGTCCATTCATGACAGAGCAGTAATCATCGTAAACTCTTAAGTTCAACACGACGCGTGTTATTCGGACGACGCGCGCTTATCAGCCACAGCCTATGAGTACCCGAGACGGTTTGTCATTGCCGCCCCCACGATATACATTTGGCGGTGGAGCAGCTGCAGCGAGAGCTGCACACTGGAGTAGAATCTGTCTGTAACGACAAGTAGCTACTACAGACTGTGGCGCGGAAAAAGAACGTTATAATAGCGGATGCGCTGGATTGCACATCGAGGTCTGTAAGCATGGATGCATGCTGCTTTTTGCTACAGTACACCTTGATGCTGTATACATGTGCATCACAAGATTATCATTGCGCATCCAATTTGTTAGAATGTAGACAGATTCAACATGTTCTCGTAGGCAAACAATTAAAAGAGCATTATTTACCCCACGCTGTACGACGACGTCGCTCAGCACATGACGAAGATCTTCGTCCCCCACTTGTGAGGCTTATCTTTCAGATATTGCCTCGAAGGTTGTAGCGCGAGAGGCGAGCAGAAAGCCCTCGTCAATAGACAGCACTGGCGGCAAGTTGCAGCCTTCGCGAAACTTAAACTGTACACAGTATCGACAGAAGTTTCCACGCACGGTTAACCTATAAGCGCTGGTCGTTGTTGTTCGTGAAAAAGATCAATTGCAGCACCTGATCAAAATTATTGCGGAGCAAAACTTGCCAGAAGTCCCGGCCAGGAAAGCGCCAAACTGAAATTGCGACCAACGCATTTTCATCCGCTGATTGTGCTGGCTCAATATGTTCACCATTAGCAAGCAAACGGCGCATACAAACTCGTGTGGCTCAAAAGTGCGCTGAATGCGCGCTGCCGCAGCAGGCGCTGCAATGTTGTGCTTAGACCCCGATATTTCGACTTCCGGCGCTGCTTCTCATACAGCTTCTTTGCTCGCGTCGGTACCATTTGCGTGTGGTACAGGTTAGACTCACGCGCGACATCGACCCAAAGCTGCTTTGGCAGAAAGTAGAAGAAGTGAGAGCGGAGAATCAGTAGCAGCAAAGGCACACTTGTATGGACCGTGCTGCCCGTCGAAAAGGTCTGGATACGGTTCATCAGCTTCTGAAAAATGGATGGATCTATTTGTCGAGCAAAATATTAACAAGCGCCTTAGTAATGAGCAGCGTGTTCAACTAAAGATCGTCAAATGAGCCAGAAACAAATTGACGAGCACAATGTTAACATGCGTACCAGTGTTCCAACCGCTATTTGACATCTCGCGCAGTTGCTTCGTGTTCGTGGACCTGTCCAGAAATACTGCCGGGTCCAAGTCGGTGATGTCAATCGCGTCGTCGTCGCTGGGGTTGTCGGGGTCCTCCTCGTCGCTGTCGAGGCTCTCTGGATGCTCGACGTCGATGTCCGACGCATTCTAGTCCTCCCTCTCGGAGTCGATGACCGCACAGACGTTCGACTGTAGCTCTTCGGACCTGTCGACCTTGTTCAAGTCGGCCACTGGGATCGGAGCAGTGCTTGCGCTTGTCGTGACAATGAGGATCGTGGCGTCAAACTTGCCGCTGCTGCCGTTCGCAACAAATTAGTTAATGCTCTTTTACTCCTCGTACTTGAGCGTGCCGTCGTTCTCGCATAGCACCGCTGCGTCGGCACGTGACACCCCAAGATGCAGCGCGTGATAGCACGGAATTTGTGCGAGTGGCACCTTTGCATGACGTGGCGTTGCTTGAGGCGTCTTCGTCGCTCTCTGCGTCGTCGCCGCTTCCTGAAACACCGTCGATCTCTGCGTCGTTGTCTGCGCGTGAGACAAGAGAGAGAGAGAGAGAAGATGAGATTGTCAGCAATAGTGTGTGTATGTGAAATATGCATGTGCGATGTAGCTCGTTACGTACTGTTGTCTGGGTCGTTGTCTGCGTCGTATTATAAGTCGTTGAGTGCGTCATTTTTGCGTCGTTATGTGCTTGGATGTCTGTGGCGTTGATTTCCGCGTCGCTCTCGTCAATGGCCTTTGGCGACAACCTCACTCAGTATCGTATTTGGTGTGCCGCGTAAACGCTGCTTGCGTAACTCTTGCTGCTTCAAACGATGCAAGCGCCTCGCGCGGCGCTCCTCCACCGCAGACAACATGGGTGCTGCTGATGTCTGTTGTTGCTGCCTGTTGTTGGTTGCTGTTTGTTGCTTTGTGTTGTTTTTGTTGTTGTTGATTGTGCGTAATCTTGCGTATGCGGACATGTGACAGATGCACGTAGTCAGCTGGGCCTGTGTATTTTATTCAACTTTTTGATTTGCGTAGACAGGCCCGGACCAGCCTTTCTTTTATCGCATACATATTTCAAAACGCTTGAGCCATTTCAATGTAAATAGCTTTTCATGTTAATTCTCTAACATGTGAAAAAACACATGTTGGAAGGATCAACTTTTGGGGAATGGTGGGTTATAGTGTGGCATTTTCCGAGTGACTTTGGGAGACAAAGTTTTGCATTTACTTGCAGGCGTCAAATAGAGATTACGTATTTCAAGGGATTTCCACACACTTGGCTCGATTGCCAATGTGTAAGAATACATTTTTTTAATGCTTACACAATTGCACCCTTCGCTAGGTGATAGGGTTTTGTTTATAATTGGGTGTTAGTTGCCTCCTGTCATTACGTTATCTTAGACATTATATAATATCAAAAATATAGTACATTGGCAACGAGCATTAGCAATTGTAGAGCATTATCAATTGCAGAGTATTAGCAATTGAGTTTTACAAAATTGATCTACCAATGATGACGATCAAATTCTACTGTTCCACTCACCGACCTTCATCGATCGCACAATGATCGCTACGTGTACTTTGCAAAAGACAAAGCTTTGAGAGCTCGTCAAGAATTGTCGTCGGAGGACACGGACGACGACAATGACGGCGAGGACACGGACGACACTGACAACGAGCGTGCGCGGCGGTCTGGGGTCCGCCCATTCTCGTGCCGCGCTCCCGCTGGTGCTGCAGCATCTGTGCTTGTGGATGTAGCAGCTGCAACGTGAGCAGCAGCTACAACGTGAGCTGCAGGCGCAAGTCGATCAAATAGCAGTTGCCACTCGTGTCGACGCGCCGCAGCATCTTCGCGATGCCGACGCTCGTCCAACGCGAGTCGCTCTCGCAAAAGCGCCATGTGCTCTTCGTGCTGCTGCGCGAGCATCTCGATCTTGCGCTTCTTCAAGCAAAGCTTCTCTGTCTCAATAGCGACGAGCTGAGCAGTCAATTGCTGTTGTTGGCTGCTGCGGTACATGTCTGTAGGAACACGCGCAGCAATCTGCACCTGTCGCTGGTCGACACCGCCTCCTGCTTCGTCTGAAGTGACGGACGTCAGCGACTCGCTCTGTTCGCGAACCGTCACGACCGCCGTCGCTGTCGATGCTGCGATCGATTGCATGGTACTAATTGGAGGCAGAACGAACGCTGTAGTCGCAGGTGCAACTGCGTCACTTTCCATAGTCCCCCCTCGGCTCCTTCCTGCTGCCGCTGTCGTTACAACGACGCGCCGCTCGTCCACTACGATCTCGTCATCGAGCTGCTGTTGCTGCTGCTGCAATTGCGGTTGCTGCAGTTCGGCAGTCGTGGCGTCGGCGTGTAGTCGCAGCGCTTCGGTCGCACTCACCTGTTCGTATCGCTTTGCGGGTTTCCCTCGACTCGCGCGCACAGCGTCAATGTGCGTCGCAATGTCCATCAGCATGTCGTTCATGACTTGCTGCAGCTCCGCAGCCACTGCTGCAGGGCTCTTCACGCGCAATGCGCCACTCCGGTGCAGCTTGAGCAGCAGCTGGAACCTGTTGCATGCAAATGTGAATCAGCACTGACGTATGCATACAAGCCAACCAGCCACACAGCAGACCGATTAAGCGAGCGAGGCGCGAAATGTACCTGTCAGATACCGCGCGTCCAGTGAGTTGCACCAATTTGTCCGTCCCGAGACGCAGCTCTAGCGCAACGCGCTCCCATTTGCGGATCTTCTGGCCGTGCTCCGCCGCGTACGGATGGTGCAGCTGAACGCACTGAAGCAGCCGCAAATCGTCACTAGCACTAAAGCGTACGCGTCGGGGCACTGCCAGCGGCGCAACTGTTGTTCCCGCTGCTGTTGGTCCACCATCCACCCATGAACGAGTTGGATCGACAAAATTAATTAAGGTAGCAGCAAAGTGAGTCAGGCCGACTTGCGGACGCACCTGCAGGAGCCGCAGCGTCGACCTGCGCAGCGAGCGCCATGTCCACGTGTGCTGCTACTGCCCGCCAGCCACTCGATCGCACGCCGAGCTCCTCGTGCGCTCCACGCCGCACAGCGAGCGCTCCAGCTCTTGCTCTCGCTGCTACTTGAGTGCACCGCGCAAACAGAGCGCTCGGCTCGCACCCATTTCCAGCGCTCACAACGCAACGACGCGAAAGAATTAACCATTGGCATTCTCACACAGCACATGGCTCGACGGCACAGCACGACCAATCGTTCGTGCACGACTTACGTGGCGGGGGTGGACTGGCCAACGTCATCCACAACACGGCGCAAAACGCATCAACATTCGCTGTTGAGTTGTATCGACGCCGACCGTTTCAGCCACTGACGAGCGCATGCCGATCGTGTCCTGACAAGAAGCGATGGACTGAATCTCGGCATCGGCAACAACGCAAATGGCTGCTGCTTTCCATCACAACAGCGTCATGTGAAGCAATATGTACGATCCATATCGGCCGTCGCCTGCACACGATGCTGCGCGCAATGGGTACCTGCAAATGCCAACGAGAGGAAGTGCTCTGCTGCAATTGCATCCACAATCACATCACACAATGACGTTTGAGTGGCTTTTGATGCCATTTGAATTGCGCCATAGGACTATACAAGCTCTCACTACTCTGCGATCACATCGGAAACACGATAACACACGATATCATCGAGTACTACTGCGTAGTGTATTCAACGGCCACATACAATTCTACAAACGACACTGGACTGCTACACTTCCATGCATCCCCCCCCACAACTGCCACGCAGTGAAGCTGCTGTACGTGTATGCGGGTGACGTGTGCGGTCACGACCGCATCGACAGCGTTGGCGTTTGCGCTACTGCTGCTGCACCAACTGACGTACTCGTGAGAAGAAATGCGGACGCCGGACGAGTCGAGTGGAAGCGACACGTGTCGCCGGTCTTTGCAAAGTGGCGACAGCCGACAACGACACAGAAGACGTCGGTTGGGTCGGGGTACGCAAACTGCGGCTGCTCGCTCTCGTTCTCGCTCGCGCCGCTGCCCAAGAGTGCTGCACGCGCACGCTTCTCCTCGTCGTCGAGCCGTCGGCGGTTCTCTTTCCATAGAAACATCGGCGCGACGGCGCAGTTCCCGATGCTCCAGTCGAGCGCCAGTAGCCGCTCTTTGAGTCTGTTTTGCCGCCGTTTGCGTAAATTGCGCGCGTTTACGCGGCTCTTGCTTTTCTTGCTGCGTTTGCTGCCCTTGTGCCGCCATTCTGTCGACGATGACGCCTCTACAGTAGTAGTCGCAGCCGCCGCAGCAGCAGTAGCGACACGGAGTGCGCCACGCGCTTGTTCCGTACTTTCGTTCGAAGCGCATATGAACCAGACCTCTTGCTTCGCCGAGTAGAGCTGCATGACGTCACGGCAGCAAAAGTTGCATGCACGCAGCGGGAAGTAGTGCTGCCACGCGAGCTCGGCCTGCAGCACGTGGTCAACGCACAGGTGGCCGCGCACTTGCATCGCAGGGCACGCTTGCGCCGCACACACATCGCGCACGAGCACTGAGTTGTCGCGGTCGCTCGCGTACGCGCGCCAGCGGCTCTCGTTCTCGTCGCAGCTGCGGCAGCTACTGCAGAGTACGAGCTCTGGGTTGAGCATGCGGTGCAGCCCCATGCTTTGCTGTTGTTGTTTGGTTGCCACGGTTGTGAATGGCTTTGGGGCAGATTTGTGTTTAAATCGATCAGCAAACATCTGGAAGTTGCGTGCGTGCAATAATTCACAAAAGCGAAAAATAGATGAATACCTATCGAAATATAAAACGAAATTAGGCGTTCTTCCATTGAGAGCAAACAACAGCCGCAGGCACCAGGAGACACGAAGGCGTGACGACAGCGCTGCTGGCATACGCACGTGTGCGCGGCATGGCGGACAACGACAACGCCAGCACCACGAAGCGACCACCCATAGCAACGACAGCAACAACAACAACAGCAGCAAAATCGCGCATCATCCAGCTCACTGGCCGCACTGCCAAGAAAGACATCCCAGCTGGACTCACACCAGGCGCCAGTCAGCGCACGCCCGCAGCAGCAGCACCGAGCACGCCAGCCATGCAGGCAGTTGGAAGTAACGCACCAACAGACCGCGCAGCAGGGGGAGCCAACTCCAACAGTAACACTGGCAACGCAGGAGGGGGAGGTGGTCCGAACACCACCATCAGCCGCGTTCGACTCGCAGACGCCGCAGCTGGTGGCGGCCCGATAAACACAAACAGTGCCACTGGTATCGGTAACAACAATGGGCCAGGGAGACGACAAGCACCTGGTACGTCCTCGATCCGCATGAACTGTAAATCTGTACGATTGCGTATGGATCGCTCTGTTACTTATGGATCGGACGTATCGTACACAGGAAACAATCGCGGAGGAAGCGGCGGTCGCTACGGTGGACGCTTCTACGGAGGCGGCGGTGGCAGCAGCGGTGGGCGTGGTGGGTACCTGCGCCAGTCGCGCGGCCACTTTGAAGGCGGGTATTACCGCGACCGCGGCTTTTCCCGTGGCCGCGGCCGCTCGATGTCGCGGTCGCTCTCCCGCTCGCGGTCGCCCCGGTCACGGTCTCGGTCTCCACGGTCGCGATCGCCACGTTCGATGTCGCGTTCACGTTCTCGGTCGCGCTCGCGCTCGTGGTCGCCGCGTGGGAGTCGATACTCGAGTCGCGACCACCGCGACAGTGGGTGGGACCGCGAGCGTCGCATGAGCGGCGGCGGCAGTGGCCCGTACTTAGACCGATCGACCGGCGGACGTGGCGGCAGCGGCTTCTACGACCGCAATGGCCCAAGCGGCGGCAGCGACTACTACGACCGCCGCAGCCGCAGCCGCGAACGCGACGGTCCAAGCAGCTGGTCGAGCGGCGGTGGCGGCGGACGTGGCGCAAGTGGCGGCAGCAGTCGCTACGGCAGTATGTACGGTCGTGGTGGTGGCAGCAGCGGCCGCTTTCGGGACTTTAAAGACTCGCGCTACGGCGGCGATGTGCGATATGGCGGCGCGCGTCGCTCCGGCAGTCGCGACCGCATGCTCAGTGACGCACCTGGCGGTGGCGCGTTCCGAGGCTTTCGAACCGACGCTCAGCGCGTCTCGGTGTACGGCCCCGACCCGCGCGGCCGCAGCAACTCGACTGCATCGCGGCAGCCTGACGTTGCTGCTGCTGCAAGTGCTGCTGCAAGTGCTGCTGCGAGCGACGCGCCACCCGAGCAAGCGGACGTTGCTGCTACAGGAGGAGGCAACACAGTGCAGACATCGAAAGCGAAGCGCGAGCTGCTGCTGAGCGCGCGGACGCTGCCGCCGCGTCCGAGTTTCCACTTTAGCTCCACGAGCAGCGCGAGCGGCAGTCGCGCGTCGACACCGAAAGGAGCGGCTGACGCCACCAGCAGTAGTGATGATAAATCAACGCGTATTAAGGACGCGTCTCCTGCACCAACAGCAGTAGCAGTAGTTGAAACTGCAGTGACGCTGGACGAGCGAGTCGTTGAGTTTGGCGATTACATCAGTGACGACGAACGCGAACTCGGGGAGCTCGACACGGATTCGCGCGACGACGACGACGACGACGACGACGAGATGGACGCTGATAACAGTGCAGACGACGATGCCAGTGTCTCGCGTGGTGGCGACGCATCGACTGGCGTTGCGCTAGTGTCGACTACGTCAACCAGCGCTCGTGGTGCTACGAGTGAGGACGTGAAGGCGAAAGGCACGGCACTAAATCCGTTGCCAGTCGACGCGAGCAGTTTGAGCGTCAAGGTAGCATCTGCAGATGAGACTGCAAACGACAACGTTGACGACATCGACGACACGACAGCAGCTGCGAAAAGCACGTTGTCGAGCGCAACATCAATCCCGTTGATGAATTTGGAGAACGCGACGAACAACAACCCGCAGCAGCAGCAGCAGCAAACTGTCGTAGCGAGTCCACGCGCTACTGTCGCGATCGACACTAGCGAGCAACGCATCGACGATAAGTACGGCGCGACTGTTGACGTGCCTGCTGTTGTCGATGACGTCGCAATGGCGGATGAGACGGTCGACAAACATGAAGCGACGACTGACGTCACAGCAACGGCAGCATCGAGTGACGCAGCATTGGACGTCGAGATGGCGGAGAGCAACGAGCCACCAGCAACGACCGAAGCGCTGAGACGCAAAGAGACAGACGACGGCGCTAAGAGCAGCGCCATGCAGCACAACAACGAAACAGCACAGTCGTTAATCGCCACAAACGAAGCGCTAGTGCCTGCGATACCACCGACCGAGCAACAAGCGAATGCTGCTGTTGCTACTGTCGCTGCTTCACAACTAACGACGACATCATCATTGACGACGACAGCGCCGATGGACGCCGTTTGTGCTGTTGACGTGGCGTTAGTGACAACGTCCGAGGCGCCAGTGCCGATGGAAATCGACAGTTTGAAACACAACAGTGCATTGCCAGTGGCAGCAACAGATCCGTCGTCAGTAGCGACAACAGGAGGCGCAGACGCAACGAACGTCGACGAAACGATGGTAACAGAAGACGACGCATTACGCGCTACACCTGTTACCACGAGCACAGCATCGAGCATTGCGTCTGCAGCAGTCGCCAACGAAACGACAAGCGCAGTGTCAGTGGATGCATCGCCGTCTGCTGTGCTGCCAGTGGTTCGAGACACGATTATCTGTGTAGCGAACAACAAAGCAGAAGCAGCTGGAGTGCCACTGACAACAGACGCTGCGAACGTCGATCACATTGCAGCGCAACGTGCGGAACGAGCAGCAGATCCGACGCAGGCGTCAGGAGTTCCAGACGCTTCGTCGTCGACGCTGCCGAGCGACGCGTCCAATGCACTGGCGGCCGATCGCAGCACCAACGTTATCAGCAAGAGCAAAGGTGCAGACGCACCAGCACCAAACGCATCCAACGCATCAAGCAGTAACGCACCAACAACTGCTTTGCCGCCGCCTGCTGCGGCAGCGCCTCCTCCTCTTGCTGCTGCACCAATGCCACGTCCAACACCAACGCCAGCACCACCACGGAGCGACGCAAAGCCACTGGAACGCGCACGCGAGTCGCCAGCGATCGAGCGACGCAAGAGCGCTGCTGTCCACGCAAGTGTTGCTGCTGCTGAACGCATGGATGCGAAGCCGCGCGCAGCGTCGTTCTCGACCAACAGTGCGCTCGTTGGCTCATTCAGCAGTAGCAGTAGCAGCAGCACGCAGCGCAATAGCGAGCCCTCGAGTGGCCGCGTCCTGCAGCGCACGCAGTCTGCATCGGCGCACTACGAGCAGCGTGAGAGTGACTTGCGCCTACGTGCGCTGCCAGCGTCGTCGTCCTCTGACCAACTGCAACAGCGCAACTCGCCACTACGGCATCGCAACAGCCTCGAACGGCGCGAGTCGTTCTCGTCCGATCGCAGCACCGACCGCAGTTCGCCACTGAGCTTGAAAGCGACGCGCTCGATGCCTGCCGCAGCGTGGCCGACAGCTTCGAGTGTGCGGTTCACGGGCCGATCGTCCCCGGCTGCCAAGCTGCTGCTTGGATCGGACAGCGCACGCGACGACCTGCCAGCACTGCCGGAGATCCCGCTGCCACTTGGCGTCGTGCGGCCATCGTCGTCGTCGTCGGCGGCGGCGTTGTCATCCGCGCTGGACGTCGACTTGGGACCGGAGTTTGGGACGCCGACGAAGCAACCGAAGCGTCCGCGTCTCGGGTGGGGACAGGGGCTCGTTGCATCGTCGCCGACGCCACCGCCACCACAACAGACGTCTACAACATCAAAGCGACCGCGCATTGGATGGGGCGAAGGTTTGATGCACCAAGTCGCAAGCCCCACGAGCTCCGTTGCGTCGAGCACGACCGAGAAGACGATTAGCGGAGCAACGGAGACCAGCAGCACGAACGACGAGAAAGCCGACGAGAAGCCGGACGAGTTGATGCCGGACGTCGAAACGCCAAGCGACGACGCACGTATGGAGAACGTCAAGGTGGAAGCACCGAAAGAGGTGCCTGCTGCACTTGCCGCAGCAATCGCCTCGCCACAACTCGAACCAGCGTCGGTGGATACGAAGGCGACGAGTGTCGTATCATCGCCCGTCGCGCCTGCGAGCGACATCAAGATGGAAGAACTAACACCTATCGACGCCAATACAAGCGACGCGCAGTCGTCGTCGTTGCCATCACCGCCAAAGCCATCGAAAGAGGCGATTCTGTCGTCGATTGACGACCTCGATGCGAACATTGCGAGCATGAAGCGCCGCATGAAGTTGTTGCAGTCGGTCATCCACGACGACGCGAGTAGTAAGAGTACAACAATAGCAGCAACAAACGCATCAACGACGGACAACGCAATCGATCCTGCTGCAACAAGCACGGTGGACGCTGTCGAGATTGCAACCAAGCACGACACTGCAACCGTCAATGCGTTATTCTCAGAGCGTCCAGTACCACGCAAAGTCGCCGTCGACGCTGCGTTCGTGCACCTCGTTGCGCGCGTGTTTGACGAGAACGCGGCGAAAGCACGCGATGCGAACGACGGCGTCCCACAGCGCCGGGTATCGAACGGCCAATCGGCCACGAAGATCTATTACGAACCGTCCGACTATGCGTTCTATGCTGCGAACGTCGCACGCGGCCATGCGATGCGCGATCGCATGCGTTTGCACGTCCGATCGCGCAATCGCATGCGATACGAGCATCTCAAAACCCTCGCGCGCGAGTACGTCGATTTGAAAAAGGCGTGGAAGTTGCGCGTGAAGAAGCTCGAGAAAGACCGCAAGCGGCAGGAGAAACTCCGGACAAAGCAGCAATTGAAGCTCCAAGCCAAGCAGAAGAGCGCAGTGGCTACTGCAGGTGGTAGTTTAGACAATAGCAGCAGCAGCAGTTATGCAACCGTATCGATCACAGCGCCATCGTCCTCGAGTCAGTTGACGCATCCGATCGCAACAGCGTCACCGTTTGTCAGCATGGGCAGCACCGCGAGTGCGTTCGACTGCATCGGTGGCGGCAGCACAGTCGTTCGGACGTCGTCGCGCTTGACGAACAACTCGAGCGCGTCTGACTTGCAGTCGCGCACGGAGCTCGAGAAGCTCGAACAGGCGAAAGCGCAATTGCTGATCGACCAGGAGGTGCGCAAGAAGCGACTGAAGAACGCACTCACGACCGTCGTGCCCGATATGATTGTCTCGGGTGCAGCCCGCCGTGTGCGCGTTGTTGTCGTTGATGCAAAGGGCCAGGGCTGTTTGACGAACGGCATCGCACACGACTGGCGCGACCGCGAACGGGCCGAGATGCTCGTGAACCCATGGAACGACTTGGAAAAGTGTATCTACGTCGACAAGTTTCTCCAGTACCCGAAGAACTTTGCGCGCATTGCGTCGTTCTTAGCGAACAAGAACACGGGCGACGTGATTGCGTTTTATTATCGGACGAAGAAAGTCGTCGATTACAAAGCGTGTTTGCGGGAACAGCAGCTCCGACGGCGCGGCACGGGCTCGAAGAACACGTGGAGCTGCTGGAATCTGTCGGCCTGTGTTGCGATCTGCTTGGGCGTGACGTTCCCGGAGCATGTGGCGCGTCTGTTGCTCCATGCGACGAACTTCCGATCGCACCAGGCGTCGGAGAACATTCTGAACTCGGCTGGCGCACAGCGGCTGCTGGGAAAGGCGGGCAAGCGCGACGAGACGGCCAGTGGCGACGCTAGTGCTGCGATTGCGATTGCGACAGCCAGTGCCGACGCGCGCGAGAGCAACGAATTGGAAGAAGCGACAAACGAGACGCGCGATTTGTTTACGCAGAAGCTCTCGGAGTTTGTCGTCGGCGAGCAGCAGCCGTTCCTCGTCGACTTTACGGCGTTTCTGAGCGACAATGCGTACAGTACGGGCTACGAGGTCTCGACGCTGTCGGTCGCGGAGCGGCTCAGGCAATACCGGCGACCTGTTGAGTCCAAGACCTCGGACATCAGTGTGTCCAAGAGCCGGCATGCGAACGCTGCAGTAGCGAACAGTGCGAAGAGCAGTGGAGCAATTGCGACAGCGACAACGACAACGCAACTCACGAAGAAAGAGCTGAAGCAGCAGCGCAAGCACAAGAAGCTGGCGGATCTTGCCGCTGCTACACAGCTTGCAGCGTCGGGTGCAGCGTCTGCTGGTGGTGGGATCGGCGCATCGACGGAAGCTGGCAGCGCAGGCGGCAGTAGCAGCCACGCAGCGCCATCGAGTCGCAAGAAGTCGGCGACTGCGCTCGCAGCAACCTCAGCAGCAAATCGCCACTCGCCGCGTGACGAGAAGAGCGCAACGAACAAGAGGAGCAAGAGCAACAGCAATGCGATCACTGCGAGCAGTGCGCGACGCAACAGCAACACGTCTTCCACAGCGTCGCTACTACCGGTCGAGCTCGAGCCACTGCCTGTGTCGCTGCCAGCGTCGATTGCGATGTCGCAGAGGGATCCAAGTGCCACTGCAGCATCGCTGGAGCAAATGTGCGAGCCTTTTGAGTCGGCTGCTGCTGCGTTTGCGACGTCGCATACGACCGCAGACGTCGACATGGGAGTGGCGTCGTCTGCGCAGGTGTCGCCTGCGCTCAGTGGCGTCAATAGCAACGCCCCACAGACGAAGCGCGTCGTGCAGAAATGGACCGAGGCCGAGAAAGCTGACTTTCTTAAGTACTTTTCGGTACGTACTCTCTTTGTCTCTCTCTCTCTCTTTTTCTCTCTCTCTCACACATTCTATGTTGCTCCATACACGCATAGTTGTTTGGCAAGAGCTGGTCGACGCTCACGGACAAGATCCCAACGAAGACGCCGGCGCAGATCAAGAATTACTATCAGAATTACAAGAACCGACTCGGGTTACAGGAGATTCTGAAGCGCCGCATCGAGTACACGGGCAGCGCTGCGTCCCCACCGCTGCCGCCATCACACGAACTCGAGCCTGCGCCATTGACGATGTTGCCAGGCGGCAGCGGTGCACTGTCGACTCACGACGCTGCAAATGCGATGCTCCATCCTCCTGGATCGCTGAACGTGCCTGTGAGCATGCAACACCTCATTGCGTCCGTTGACCGAACGACGACGCCGTCGCTCAGTCTGCTGCAAACGCACGCGAGTCAACAGCAACAGCAGCTGGTGCAACACCAGCAGCAGATGGCGCAACAACAGACGCAATTGAGTCGCGACGACTTGAGTGCGAGTTCCTCCGAGCGGTACTTTAAGCTCTTGAACATGCAACATCAGATGCAGATGATGCACTTGCAACAGCAGCAACAACAGCAACACCAGAGTACAGCAAGCACTAGTGACAATGCGTCCAGTGCAGGCGCGTACCTCGACAGCCAGAGCCAACTGGTGGGTGCGACTGCTGGTAGCAATGCAAACTCCCGGCTGCTGCAGTACGCGCGTCATACTGGTGTTCAACCAACGCCACAGACATCGACGCACCACCTCGCTGCTCAGCAACAACAACAGCAGCAACAACAACACATGGCAATGCAGCACTCGCTCCAGCAAGCGCAAGCAGTCGCAGCGCACAACCACGCGATGCAGCTGCAATTGCAGCAAGCGCGCAGTGCGTACAGCGAGTTGGCGCCGCATCCGAGTTTGTACCACCCGATGGCGCAAGTGCCAGTGCATCAGCATGCGCACAGCAATAGCAACAGCAGTGTGCAGCAGCTCAACAGTGCAAGCAGTAGCGCAAATCGTCCGTTTGGTCTCATGGAGACAACTGGCAGTGCGACCGACAGCAGCAGCGCCGTGCGCAGTGACAGCAGCAGTAGCAACACGAACAATTTGACGAGCACCTTGATGACGAACAGCGCGGATTTGCTCACGCAGCGCGAACTGTCGTCGCGCGCGATGCTGAACCTCGCAATGATGAGCAGCGGCGCCGGTGGCAGCAACAGCAGTGGGATGAATGCACACACAGCAGCGCAGCGGAGCGGCAAGAACAGTCCGCGCCAAGCGCTTGCGGCGGCAGCGGCGGCAGCGGCGGCAGCTGCAGCAGCAGCGCCGAGTCCCGAGTCGAGTCGCCGCGACGTCGTACTGCATCCGTCGCTGTACCAGCTGAGTCCGAATATGGCGAGTCGGAACGCCGCAGTACTTGCCAGCAATGCAGCAACCGCAGATGCAGTCGCTGCACGCACTGCGAGCGTCGAGTCGATCAAGAGCGAACGCAGCAGTAGCATTGGAGCCGCTCCTGCTGCTGTGCAGAGTGCGCTGCAGCAACATGCGTCGGTGGATCCGCATCATCGCAGCGAGAATGCAGCAGCAGTCGCAACAACGCAGTGTGTACCATCGCCACCGAAACAGACCGTCCGGATCCCACCGTCGAGTCGCATGTCGTTCTCGTCGATCTTGAACGACTCGGAGTCGCCGCGGACAGTGACACCGCGTGGCGTGTTGCCCACGAGCTCTGCGATGCCGCCGATGCCGCCGATGCACGTTCAGCAGCAACAGCAGTCGACGCAACAGTCGATCCATCGTCCAGCGGGTTTGCCAATGCCATCCGATTCAGAGAACCAGTCGCCGCGCGTCCAGAGCCCGTCTGCACACTTGCTGCCACGTCGCGCGTCGAGCACTGCGAGTAGTCGCATGGGGTCGATGGCAAACCTGCTGAACGTTGCGTCGCCCGAGCACCAGAGTCCGCGGCGCCACCAGTCGCCAGTCACGCAGCAGCTCCAGCAGCAGCTGCAGCACCATCAACAGCAACTCCAGCAGCAACAACAACAACAACAACAGCAGCTGCACCACCAGCTCCAGCTTCAGCAACAGCAGCAGCAGCAGCAGCAACAGCAGCAGCATGTGCCAACTGGTCGGTTCTACACTGCGACGAACGCATCGACGCAAGACCGCGACAATGCGTCGTCGTCTCGCGTGTCGATCGGCGCAGTGCTCAACAGCAGCAGCAGCAGCCATCACCACCACAACGATAACGACGACCACGCTGACAACAAACGCATGGACGCGAGCAGCAATGCCGATATGCGCCAGTCGTCTGGCGTGTCGACCGTAACGATGAGCACCGCTACAAGCAGCGGATCGACTCTGCCGTCTGCAGTAACGAACGTAAGCAGTCGTGGCGCGACCGCCCCTGCGCCGTCGCCTGTGCGCCAGCAACAACAACAGCAACAGCAGCCGCCGCCGCCGCCGCAGGAGATGACGTGGACGTACCAGCACCACATGCGGTACGAAGAAGAAGCCGAGCTGCTGCGCCGGGCAGCGATGGAGAAAGAGCGACTTGCGCGCCGCGCGGAAGAAGAAGCGGCGCGTGCAGCAGCAGCAGCAGCAGCGGCTGCGCGTGCGTTGCAAGAAGCGCAGCAAGCGCGACAAGAGGCACTCGACATGGCTGCGAACGTCGCGCGGTTCTCCAGCATCCACCAACAACACCAGCAACATCAGCAGCAACTGCAGCAACAAGCGCACTCGCAGTACCAACAGCAGTTGCAGCAGCAAGCACAGTACTCGGCGCAGGCACAGGCGCAAGCTCAGCAACAACAGCAGCAACAACAAGAGTATCACCGCCATCAGCAGCAGCAACAACAACAGCAGCAGCTCCAGCACCACGCGCTGCATCACCACCTGCAGATGATGCAACAACAGCAGCAACAGCAGCAACAGCAGCAACAACAGCAACAGCAGCAGCGAGCAGCAGGTCTGCCGCCGACGCTCGAGCAACCACCGTCGGGAAGTAGCTTGTAGATGAATAGCGCGACACTGTGCAGCATCGTGAATGATTTACATTTGTATCATTACGTGCTTTTGTGATGACTCGACGCACTGTCGTCCGCTGCTCTACGCACTGTCGTCGCTCACCGCTGGCGACGCTGTGATGCGCATGTATGGCTTGATCTCGTGGAAACCTTGTGGGAAGAGCTTCTTCGCTGCGTCACCAGCAAGCTCGGGCTCGATGAACACTTCGTCGCTCACTTTCCAGTTCGATGGCGTCACGACTTGGTGAAACGTTGCGAGCTGGAGCGCGTCGAGCGCACGCAGCACTTCGTACAAATTCCGCCCGACGCAGATCGGGTAGTACGACAGAAACCGCACAGTAAGGTCGATGTCGAGCACGATCGTGCACGCAAACGGGAGCCGATGCAGATCTGCTGCGTGCTTTGGTGCGCTCGCGGGGACGAGTCCAAGCGCACGCGACAGCTCGCCATTGTCGTCTGCGACGATCGGGAAGCTCACCTTGACGTCCTGCGTTTCGTTCACGTCGTCCAAGAACGTCGCTTGTTGCTGGAGCGAGTCGATGTTGAGCGCAAGTATGCGGCAGTTGCGTGCATCGAACTGCTCCTTGAGCTTCTGGAGCATCCCGAGCTCCGTGGCCCAGACAGGGTGGTGTGTCTGCGGGAATGAACAGATCACGCCCCACGCGCCGTCCATGTAGTCATGTACGCGCACGACGCCAACCTGGGTCTGTCCGATCAGGTTCGGCAGCTTCGCGCCAATCTGGAGCTCGCGCGGTACGCTCGGTGGCATTGTAGCAAAGCACACGGGCGATCAAGACTCGATGTCGACTCCTCACTACTTACGACCATTCGAGGTTCAACAGTCGCTGTCGCACGGAGTTGGTGCCTGATGCGTGCTGCACTTGCTGATCTGTGAGCTCTATCCACTCGGTACATAGCATCGGATGGCGCGCACTGCGAAGAACAGCGCAGACACACGCTCCGCGGAGACGAACGCGTTGGATGAAGTGCAGCACAAGCCGCCTGTGGACGACAAGACAAACAATAACAACAACGATGGCGACAACAACAACGACGACGAGCAGCAGACGGATGCGCAAACGAGGCGACCTCGGCGCCAGAGCGACACAGAGCGACAGAACAACCTTGAACATCAGCGTGAAGTGAGTCGAACAGAGAGGACGCGCACATCGCTCACAAACAACCGCTTCTTAAGCACAAAGCAGGCTGCACCGAAGGCACACAGCAATCCCGAGCACGGCGATACCGTGGTAGATGCAGACAACCAGACAAAGACAAAGTCAACGACAACCACGAAGCGCAAACAACAAGACGACGGCAAGAACGATGCAAATGATTCGGATGAGGACGACAGCGCGGCGTTGCTGCTGCCTGCTGGACTCACAATCGTGACAAAGAAGCGATCGAGTGTCATCCAGTCAGCAGCAGCAGGAACAACCACTGACACCAGTTGTCATCGCAGCGCGATCGCGTACCCGCACGTACATTTGGTGCCGAGCATCGCGTTGCGGCGCTCCAAGTGGACGCAGGAGCTCGAAGACCAAGCGGACTGCGGGCTGTTTGTCGACGACAAGCGCGCACATTTGCGCTCGATCCACCCGAGTACGCTCGTGCGTCTCGAAGAGCGACTGCGGCGAGAGGAAGCAGCACGACAGGACGAAGATGAGCGAGCTGGCACGGTCGATTCGTCGCTTTCCAGGCCGGTGCTGCAGCTCACTGACCTCATTCACACCCGCAAGCCACACACGCGAACACAATCATCGTCGATCAGCAGCGACGTCTATCGAGACAATGAACGAGCATTTGTTGACACTTTCAAGGGTAACGAAGTGGCAAAGACGTCCGTTACAACTCAGTCAAGAGCACGCAGCCAGAGCCGTGGCGCCAGCTCATCAATGCGAGCGATGCTCGAGATTTGCGTCGATCGCATCGTCTTGGACGACCACGAGATGTTTGCACTCGACGATCGCATCAGTGCGCAGCTACGAGTGCTCTATGCCATATACGGCCAGCTCCTACAGCAACAGCCGTGGCAGCTGCACCTCGATCGCATCCGAGTGTTTGTCGATGCGTTTGTTGACCAAGCGAGCAGCAAAGCGAGCGCTGCTAGCATCGGACAAGAATCCGTCGACTCGGAGCGCGCCATTTTGTGGCAAGCGCAGATTGTGAGTGACGCAGAGGTCGCACTAAACGAGCTCGGGAGGTTGCAGCAGCTGCATCAACAGCTCTTGGTCAAGTTAAACGAGTTGCAGGAGTGCTGTCGTCAGAGCAGTGAAGCAAATGCGCTGCCGTATCGTGTGCACACGATCCTGCGCAGCGACTCGATCGACCTCGGTGTTGTCCAGGCGCTAGTGGAGATCCTCGCGAACCGTGTCGCCACAGCGACTGAGTCGAGTTTGCAGACGCTAAGCGGCGCCAACGTCTCGCAGGCGACTGTCGCGCACTTGACAGCACGACTTGAAGCGCTCGAGGTGCATGACAAGTGTCTCCGACAGGTGCTGCGCTTGGAAAGGCAGTACCACGACGGTCCGAATGCTCGAACTGGTCGCCGGTTGTCTCCTCCAGGTGTCTATTGCTCCCTGCTTCCAGCACGGCGGCGCAAGTTCTACGTCGCGATCTTTGTCAACGGGAAGCAGGCGTTTGTGACAAGTGCTCGATGTGCGAGCGGCGACGACAGCCAGTGTCCACGCGGCCTCGTGCTCTTGAACGAGACGTTTCGACTCAAGGTGCCGTACTTCCCCGAGTCACTTGCAGCCAAGGTCTTTGAGCAAGGTATTGTGTGCGACACGGCGCTTTCGACTGCCGCGGTGTCGCTCATCTTGCCAGGACAGACAGAGCAGCGAGACAGTAGTGACTTTGGAGGTAGCGCAGCTGCGCACCGCATCCCCGTCGCTAGTCTTGCGCCAAGTTGCGAGTGGTACCAGTTCAGCAGCACGCGTGCGATCGCGCGGACGAAGTGGCATAGCTCGTTCCTCAACTCGTCGCTGTACGTGAACTTTACGCGACACCCACATGGCCGCGTCCACGTCACAACGTCGTGGGTCGCTCCAGTCACCAGCAGCAGCAACCCCATCAACTGTATAAACAGTGCACGTGGCGACGGGCAACGGTCGAGTGGCACGCCGGCACAGCCCCACGATGTTGACGCGTGGATGTGCTGCCTTCCGCCACAGCGTCCGCCGTTAGCCCGCGCACTGCTGAAGAACGACAGTGCGCAGCTCATTGGCAGTAGCACCGCTAGACGCGCTACGCGCCACAGTCGCGACGTGATCCACAAGAGCGGCTTTAGCTACGAGCGCGACTTCTTGGTGCACATCAAAGCACTCGACCGCGTGCTTGACCCGAACGACCCTGATAATGCAGCAGCGATGCGGCTACAGCAGCATGTTAAGGCGCAGTCGCAGTTGCTCGCAGCACGCGATGTGTTTCGAACAAGCTCGCTCGCGTTCGGCCACTCGGAGCTGCTGATAGGTAGCGCATCCGCGCTTGCGACGTCGACCAAGTTGCTCACGAAGCGCAATGCGTTGCTGCAGTTGCGCGATCGCGAACACGCTGCAAAACATGGCACAAGCACGTGCGATGCAGTGGCATGTCGGAGTGCGACGATCTCGAGCCGCGGTGCGATCGAACCAAGTCGGTGGGACCACGACGTATTTGAAGACCCCGTGCCGCTCGACGAGCGCGAAATTGCAGCAAACGAGAAGTATTTGGCGCTACTGCGACCAGAAATCAAGGCGTTCGACCGACGGCTCCGGTGCGACGAAGTGGACGAAGCCGATCTCCACAGCGTCGAGCGCCATCAGCAACTGAGTCGACTCAAGATCCACGACTTTGTCGAGCGCGTCAAGCAGCACCAGCTTGTCACAAAGCGCAGCGCCAATGCGGCAGCAGTGAAAGACAAGACGAAGACGCTTGCAAGTATCATCCAAGAGCAGCCGCTGCCGCTGTTCCCTGGCACGCTCGACTTGTCTGGACTTGCTGGGCTGTTTGCACCACGTCGACGGCTGCGGCCACAAGCAACGAAGCGACGCGCGCCGACTGCACTTGCCGAGTGGCCGACCGCCTGTGATCTGTACATCCAAGTCCAAAAAGCCACGAACGTCCCTGTGCGCATGACGCAAAGCGCTCGACCGGCACTGACATCGAGCAAGCGTGACACATCGAAACGAAGCAGCGTTATTGGCGATTCAACCAGCAGCGCTGGTGGTGGCGATAACAACGTTAGTGCTGACTCCCAGGCACTGAATCATGCTGCAAAGCCGTCGCTTCAGTACGAGAGCCACGTGTTTGTCGAGATCTGCTTCCAGGGCAAGAAGCGACGTACGACGTGCTCGCTTGTGAGCTCCAACAGCAGCAGCAGCTCGGCAAATCCCGTCTGGATGGAAACGCTCGTGGTGCCGTTCCGCCCGCCACTGGACGACTGGTCCCCCGAGTCGATTCAGCGCTGTCGCGACGACATTCGCGTGAACCTGTTTGACCAAGTCGTCGTGGCAGGCGACGACGACAGCGAGCGCCTCGAGACAGCGATCGATCCGAGCGGCACTGGCGCACAGCAGCGCTCGTTCCACCAAGATAATTACTTCCTCGGCAGTCTTTGCATCCCGTTCACGACGCTGTACCACACGAGCGGCTCGCTGGAGGCGACGCTGCGCTGCGACATGCCGGTCGAGCATCTCGGGTACGTGAACCTCAAATCTGCAGACGACGACGCAAGCACGAGTTCGATCAACGGGATCGAAACGCCTCGGAGCTTTGCAGACGACGATGACGAGACGCCGCGACAGCGACCAGCGCGAACAGCAACAACGAGCGCCGTCGCCGCTGACGAGCGCATTGATGGTGGTGTGAGGACGAGCAGCCGCGAAGCGACGTTCGTGAGTCTCATGATGACACTCGATCCGCTGCTGCCGCTGCCGGTCAAGTTGTTTGTCGCTTCGATCACATCCATTGGACTTGGCGGCGACAACGACCCGAGGAGTGACGCACATAAGCGACTCGTCCAGTACGCGAACGACTGGGCCGCGAAGACGCGTAGTCTGAACGCTGCGACCAAGCGCCGACGTTATGACGTGTTTGTGCACACGCTCCAGCATGGCAACGCTTTCCTGTCGCAATTCATCGGCGCGCAGCAGCCGCCACGTACGCCGGCGTTTGCGCGATCTGCAGTGACGCTGCAGCGCCTCGTGCGGTTCGTCACGCTCGTGCCGTTCCTGGACGATTGGCACCTGTTTGACGGCGACAAGGACGTCTGGAGTACGTCGCAAGAGTTCCTCGGGATCAACGCTGGCGACTACGAGGAGCACGCCGTGCTACTCTGCAACTTCTTCCACTGGCTCGACCGCAAGGACGCCAACATGCGCACGTACCTCGTCCTTGGTCGCGCCGTGCCGGAAGGCGACAGCGTGTACGTGCTGCGACAGGACGTCTACAAGATCCCACACCGCAGCGTGCTTTGGAACGCGAGCAAGGGCGTCGGGTACCACGTCTGGGACGAGCGCTGTCCGATGCAGGACGTCTCGCTCGTCGTCTCACGTGACAATGTGTTTGCCAACGTCCAACAGCCATTGCGTGGATTCCAAGACCTCGTGTGGGACATTGAAGGTTTGCCGAAAGCCTGGAAGCCGTTCTTTACGGCAGCGACAGGACTAAAAGACGCGTTTGCGCTCCCGAGCGTCCAAGTGCGTGACCTTTCGTACACGGATACGCCGAGCGCGTACGTGCGGCGCGTCGAGAGTGAGCTGATCGAGACGCTCAAGCGCGAGATCCGACGCTGGCGCAGCGGTCGCGCCACGACGTCGTTCAACATGGACGCCAGTATGAAGTTGCGCACATACCTCGAGGAGCTCGAGCAGCGGATGCAGGGAGGAGGAGACGGCGGCAATAGCAGCGACCCTCACGTGCTGCAAGATCTGCTCGCTGTGAAAGACGTGAGTGGGTTGCCTCTCCATACGACATTCACAGACGTCGACAAAGTCGTTGAGCTCGTCAAGAACACTGTACGTTTACATCAATTGTTGTTGTTTGGCTGTTGTATTCAATGTGTCTCACACATGCATGCATCCACAAACTGTCTCTCTCTCTCTCTGGCTTATCCTTGGCAGAACATCCACTGGAACGAACGCGCGGGCGTCGAGTTTGCGCTCGCAGTCTTCGTCTACGACTTCCCCAACTGCGTCCTGTCTGTCTGGATCTACTTTGCGGCTTTACAGCGGCACTGACACGACACGCGTCCCCCGCCAACTCCTAGCGTATGATAGACCACTCAATCACTCACTCGGCAGTTTATTGTTGCTTCGGCAAACGTCGCGTGAGCTCGGCGATCTTTGCTTGGAGCGCTTGGATCGTCGCTTTCGTTTGCGCACTGGACTCGGTATCGAGGCTTTCAGGGTGCGATAGATCGATAACAGCTGCGTTGTCGATCGCAGCACCAGTTGCGCCCACAGCTGCTGCAGCTGGCGCTTGCGTGAATGTATCGGGGACGATCGGCGACCCGTTAAACGAACAAGCATAAATTATCTCGCCTTTGCGCGCCGTGCGGGCGATCGTCTGTCGTGTATGGGATGCGTTAGTATGATGACGTAGATAGAGAGAGAGAGAGAGACGTACGCCTGGTACTTTGTGCGCGAACGGCGTGAACGACGGCGTCTCGAACGCCATTTGGCGTCGCTGGTGGAGCTGCGCAGGCGTCGCTTGCGGTAGTGGCGGCAAGCGACGTGCTGGTCGTTGGACTGTAGCTGTCGCAGTAGTAGTAGTCGCAGCAGGAGTTGCAGGAGGAGGAAGCGGTTGCACAGGTCTCCTCGCTGACTAGCAGCAACAGCAAATCGTTATATATGGAAGCGTGGGAGTCTTCTTCTGCGCATTTGTTACAGCAGCGATTTGCTCGACGTACTTTGAGGGGCGATGCCGCGATGTAGTTGCGATAATCACGGTCTTTCACGTCCTGAATCACGTTCTCGAGGCTCCCGTCAAAATCCTCGATGAACGTTTTCCACCGCATGCGGCGCACCGACTCGGGCAAATACATGAGCTGCACATTGAGTTCGAGCTGCAAGTCGCGAGCTTTGTGCTCTGCTTCGGCCATGAGAGCCTCACAGCGCTCCTCGACTGCAATATGCATAGCAGAGATACACATGCGTGCACAAGTGTGTCAGTAAGCCCTGTGGGAAAACAGAAACTACTGACGGCGCGACAGTGCAGCAGTGCGCAATCCGCACATATCGACATGCACATGCAGCAGGATAGCAACGCACCTTCTGCCTCGATTTTAGCAAGCAGCTCGATTGCACGGCGCTTCTTGCGCTCTTTCGCGTCCTCGAATGATGCCGTGTCATCGCGCGCACGCACCAGCTTTTGTTTCCGGTCGGGCGAGTCACTGATGTGCGTCCCCGTGCTCGTTGCGCTGAGAGCTTTCGGGAGCTCGACGTCTTCGCCGATCGGCGCCAGTGTCGCAACGCCACTCTTGCTGTCTTGGGCACGCGCACTCGCGCGCGTTCGTCGCTGCGGACGTCCAACTACAGCGCGTGTGCGACTCTTTGGTGCCATCTTTGTTGACGTGCTGGCAAATTCAAATGAAAGTTTGTTAGAAAGTTGGAAGGTGTTTACTTATTGTAGGTCGACGCGTAGGTCAACAAACTAAGTGAAAGTCGACATGAAAACCACTTCGCTCGATTTCGCACACACATCACAAACCAACTTGAGCAAACGAACTTGCAAGCACAGCATACGACGACCGCACAGCTGACCGCAATGGCGAAAACGAACAGTACAAGCAACAAGAAGCAGCAACACGACGCGAGCGGCGCTGCAGCAGCAGCACAGACCAACGCAGTCACTGCAAATGGCGCGCAAGCAGAGCAGTCGCTGCCACTTGGGGCGCGCATCGCAGTCATCGGCGTGACGTCGTACCTGGCTGAGAAGCTCTGGTCGAACCGCAAGGTCGTGACCGATGTCTGGTACTCGGGCGAGCCGACCGCAACAGAGGCAACGCTGATCACGATTTTTGAGTACCTCGGCGGCATGGGCCTGCTATTTGGCGGCGGCATTGCCATTGGCATCGCAATGACGAAGGTGGCGAAGTTCCTGCCGAAGTTTTAGCGTGAGCAGCAGCATGTAGATAGACAGAGCCATGTAGTAGTGGTGTAACTGCAGTAGCATCAGCAGTATGAGTAACACGGCATCAGCGACGGCTCCAAGATGACAATGCGGTGATGCGATTGTTGCGCACGTTGCTATGGTGCATATTGGGGCTTCTGCAACGCTTTGGACAAGCAGCAATGTGCATTGCTCTAGGGCATGCATGGCCCAATGAACAACGTGGGCATGTATTGATAGATGTTGCTGGCAACGATGCATCAACTGCGTGCGCTGCTAGCAGAACGATAAGGTCAGATAGATTGGTATCACACGTGTTTTCTAATGTTTACAGTCATATTGTTCGTACCAAATTGTTATACTTTATTTTGATTTGTTGTGGCAAAAAATACAGATGAGAATATTTGCTACACTTTTTACGCTAATAGTTGGCGATTTTGTCTGGCCAACAACGAACCGTCCGTCCAAATAGTACAAGACAATCGCAGCAAAGCAAGATGAAGGTACGCTCGTCCGTGAAGCGCATGTGCGACGGCTGCAAGGTCGTGCGTCGACGGGGCAAGGTGTACGTGATCTGCGACCGAAGCCCCAAGCACAAGCAGCGTCAGGGCTTCCACACGTCGTGCTCGTGCTGTGCGAGCTCGCCAGTGCAGTCGGCGCTCCAGACACTCGGTGCCAACGCAAGCGCGGCGTCGCCCAACGCTGTCTTCCAGAACATGCTCAAGGAGCTGCAGTTTCCAGGTCTCGCCAAGTTCAAGGCGTTCCGCGACGCGTCGATCACGATCCCAAAGCTCTAGACTGAGGAGCAAACAGTCGAGCAACCAGCCAGCCAGTTCTATGCACATGAACGAGCGTGCGAGTGCGCGCACGAGTGAGCGAGACAAATGCATGTGCTGCTCCAATAGACTCTACTAGGCATCGAATCGTTACCATGTGAATGCATCCACCATGCGAGCAGACGTGTATATGGAACCGATTGTGATATGCAACTTGCGTGCTATCGCGACGGTTGATGCTGTCAGCTATCTTATTGCGGGGTGGTGCTGCTGCTGCCATGTATAGTGCATGCAGCACTGCGGTAACTCGCGACTCGATCGTACGCTTAGCGACGAATCTGCTTGTTATTTGCATTCGCTGGTTGCATGCGTGCACACGCTTGCTGTTGCACATCAATAGATGACGTCGAGGGAGTATCCTATATTAGGCGCGCTGATTTGAGTCATTACCGGTATTCAGCGCAAAAGTCAAAACTGCGTACCGTACACAGCAACAAGCAACATGCGCGTCGCGAAGTTGCTCGTGACAGCGGCGATTGCTGCACTCGCACGGGCGGCGGCGCCACCGCAGGATGTATCGCAGCGAACAAACGTATCGCCTGCACGCTTTTTCTTGCCGGAAGAGCGGCAAAACGAACACAAACTGCTGCTCGAGGTGCTCGAGACACTCGGCATTGAACGGTTCGTACCGCCGAACAGCCAAGACCAGGCAGCCGCAGCGCAGGATCCACTACACCTCTGGTCGCTCTTACCGAACGCAAGCACACACGTCAACCTTGTCTGGAGCGTTACAGGAGCGCCGCCGTACGCGCAGCTGCGCTTCCCGCAGCCGTTCCGTGCGCGTCTGAACCACTTGCCGGGCGCTGAACGCCTCACATCGAACGACGCACTCGCACAGCACATCCAACAGCGTCAATTACAACACGGACGCTTCTACTTCAACTTTGTGCCCGACCACTTTGTGCTGCCGCGCGACCACGCGCGCATGGCGCAAGCGTTTCCCGCGATCTTGAAGAAAGTCGAATTTGAGCTCAAGCGCGAGCGCGACTGGTTCATCTACCAGCGCTTTCTGCTGCGCAAACAACCGACGAGTGACGACGAGCGTGCAGCGACACCAGCACAAGTGTTTGTGTCTGCGCAGGAGCTGACGCAAATGCTCGCGACGCAGTTTGACAACCAAACGGTCGAAGTCGCGTCGTACATTGAGCCGCTGCTGCTCGACGGCCACAAGTTCCGCGTCGGTTTCTACGTTGCAATCACGTCGCTCGACCCGCTGCGTGTCTACGTGTTTAGCCACGCAGACGTCAAGATCGCGAGTGTCTTGTACCCGAGAGACGTGAATGTTGCAACCGATCGACGCGTGTACACGTTTGATCAATCGTATCTCCGTGCGTGGGACTTTCCGGACCTCCAGCCGCTCTTTCGTGCGTTCCCGTCGACCGAGCACGAAGGTACGAACGCATGGCGCGCAGTCAAGCGCTACTTGCGCGCGCAGGGGCTCGATACGACGCGACTGCAGCACGAGATCACGGACGCAATCGTTCGCGTCATTGCGAGCAGTCGCGGCCATTTTCAGGCTGAGGTCGAGAAGCTTCGAAAGAATGGAGCAACAGATTCAAGCGATCGGTTCTTTGAGCTGTGGAAGATGGAGTTTGAGATCGACGATGCATCAAAGCCGTGGCTCGTGGATGTACATGCGAACCCGTCGCTTGCAGCAGAACAGACGACGTTTGGAACGGACGAAGCGATCAAACGGCGCTTGCTGTTGGACTTGTTGACGATGCTCCAAGTCGATCCACGCGCATTGCAATCGTTCGATGCGTTCGTTCGTTCGACCGGTGCTGCTGGAGCTGTCGACAGTCAGTTCTGTCGTGACAAATGCAGCGATACGTTGCGTGTATGGGACACGTCGTGCTGGTCCTGCGCGGGTTGGTTCGACCCGCCGGTCGCACGCAGACTGTTTACTGCGATGCACGAATACACGCGACGCGGTCGCTTCGACCTCGTGTTTCCAGCGTTGGCGAAAGATCATTCGCGGTTCTTGGATCCGCCAGTGACGCAGCATGACGTTGCGTTCGATCGGTACATCAAGTCCCTTGCGAGTGGCTACGCAGAGCAGCCATTGACACAGGATCGAAGCGTCGTGTGCGTCTACCGTGACCATTGTAGTCATCATGGCGACTGTGTGAACGGCGCGTGCAAGTGCGACGCTGCGTACGAAGGCACGACGTGCTACATTCCGAAAGATTTGGAACAGCAAGCGGCGCAGGATGGAACTGCAGCAGCAGGAGCTGCTGCTGCTCGGGATGCGCCGACCCACGAGACGTGGAAAGAGCGCGTTGGGCAGCTTTGGCGGCCCCGGAGTCCAGCGCCAGCAATGCCACCTGACAACGCTGACACGCGACAAAACGCAGCAGCGGATGCTGAAGCACAAACGACTGCGTCGTCGCTCTCGCTTGCAAAGATCGGGTTTGGGCTAGTGATGGCTGCAGCATTCCTATTGGCTGCATATCGCGTCTGTGCTGCGTACGCACCGACGTCGCATGACCGCAAATCGAATTAGAAATGGAGCGACGAGATGGAAAATGGAGCAGGAAGACGAGTTGTTGTTGTGAACGTGTTGTTGGTTGACCACTACATTTGCTAGTAGCCATCCATCACATTGTTGTTTGTGTAGCTATTGATTGAATCTGCGACCGCTTCACCATGAAGGCGTACAAGCTGCTGGTCCAGCCAGTCAATGAGCGCGTTGCTACGCTGATTGCTACTCTGATTTTGTTTCAGAGGCAGCGTCGGCTGCTTCTTGCTCGTCGTGATCATCGCTTCCAATTGCGCACGCGTGCGCATATCAGGTCGCTGCTCGAGGATCCACGCAACGACAGCAACGTGTGCGCACCGCAGCGCTTGCCAGAGCGCTTTTGTAGGCACGATGGCATTGCTGTTTGTGCAATTACGCAACGTGCTTCTTTTACTATCGCTCGCAAAGCTATGGAGCCATCGCAGCGCCTCGAGTGACCCCAAGCGAGCAGCAGCGCACATTGCGTACTTGAGCTCGTTGTTTGTATGGCGTCGTGCCAGTGCGAGTGTCTGCACACGCGCGGGGTCGCCATAAAGCACGCCAACGACAACGCCATCGCGCGCGTACCGGGCTGGAAACGCCGTGACGAGGTCGACGACAGCGTCACGCAAACAGGTCGTTGCTAAACGTTTGAGTGTGCTGAGTGAGAGGCGCTCGAGCGGGTACTTGCGATGCAAATACATGAGTGCGTCGCACTTGTCGAGAGTCACAAGTTCTTCCATGAATGCGTCGATACGCGTGTAGATCTGCTCGCTATAGAGCCAGTCCATGACGCCCTCTTGGTCGTGCAGCGCTGCTGTCAAAAACATGGAAGACGACCACTGCTGCGGACAGTGCAAACGGATCCACTGCAGCACGTGGATATGTCCAGTCTCCGCTGCTTTCGTACACGCTACGGGTGTGCAGCTTGCGTGGGGGTCGCGTCGATTGGCAAATAGCCAGTCGAGGACGCCGACGTGGCCGCGCGCAGCTGCGAGATCGAGCAATTCGCTTTCATCAAAGCCGTAGCAGAACTCGTTGACCTTGGAGTACAGCAGCTGTGCGACTCCAGTGTGGCCGTTGCTGACTGCATCGCGCAGTGCGCTGTCCACAAAAAGGTGCGAAGCGTGGCCATTTATGACTGAGAATACTAGCCAGCCACTCGCACGTACTATCGGCGCCACTCGGATTGCCCAGTCGACGAGAACTGTGCTTCCCTGCTGTGCACCAACTCGGAGCACATCGTCTATGAGGCTAATCTGCTCAATATAGGCGAGTGCTGGTGATACGTGTGTTTGCTCGTCCTCGCTGCTGCATCGCTCGAGGCCGTCGAGTCGAATGTCCTCGCTGTGCTCACGCACGATCTGCTCGAGCGTTGCAACAGTTGCGGAAGTGCGCAATGCGCGCCGGAGTTTAACAAACACGCTTGCGTCAGCATACCGGCGGATCAAATGCACTACACCTGGTAACGCCGCGACATGTTCTTGCTCGCGCAGCACGACGTCGACTGCTGTGAGTCCTGACATGTCGACACCTGACCGAGTCTGTTGAGTCTGTTGATCAACGTCAATCGTTGTTCGCGATTTCAAATGGGTTGATTGGCGAAAATATGTTCTTATTTGCGAAAGAAATTAATATACGCTTAAAAGTTTAAAGGCCAAATTCAAATTGCGTGACAAGCAAAATGGTCGCCGCACGTGTCGTGACGATCGCGCTCGTCGGTCTGCTCCAGGAGAATGTGTCGCTGCTGACGATCGAGGTCACATCGTACCTCTGCGCATTCCTGCTGCTGCTGCATGTGCACTCGTCTGGCATGCGCAACGCCACGATGCTGGTGTCGGCGCTCGTGCTCGCGATCATCGTCGAGCTTGTATTTTTCGACCGCAAGCGCTGGCACGCACAGGCACTGGTGCGTGAATGCTGTATATCATGCTGCACAGAAAAGTGGACACGGTAGTAGTATCCCAGGCGCGCACACGTTGCTGACAAGTGCTGGCTGCTACCTTTGCAGGTGATGATCGTCCCGGAGCGATTGCCGTTCTACTTTGTGCTCATGCAAGCGCAGTTTTACTACATGTACGTGCATTGCGATCGCGTATTTAAACACAGCAATACGTACTACTGCTGTGTACTATACGCCAACAAAAACCACGTCGCTGTTGCACCTGCTGTAGGGCGTTCGTCGCAACGTCGCGCTTGCGCATTGACGCGTTCCTCCAGCCACTGGCCATGGGGCTGCTCGTGGCGCTCCTCGCGCTCCCGTTTGAGCTCCTCGGTGCGAAGTTTCTCTGGTGGACATGGCACGACACGGATCCGCTGGTCGCCGACCGGTTCTACGGCGTCCCGATCCATGCGCTATTCTACGACGTGTTTGTCGCCATGGCGTTCGTGTGTGCGCACCACACGCTGCGCAGCTGTTTGCTGAAAGGCGCGTACTACGAGCGCGAGCACTGGCGCCGCGAATGGACTTATGTGCTGCTCATGCAGCTGTTTTCGCTGCTGTTTGCAGTCGTGTTGCTCGTGCTGTTCTACCACGCATTTGCGCACTTGCTGGGGATCGACACGTCGGTGCGTCTTGTTACTTATCGCTCTCTCTCTCTCTCTCTCTCTCTCTCTCTCTTTCTCTTTCTCTCTCCATGTGGATGTAATGCTGACGTTTTCATTGTCTACTAGGTCTGCATTGTATTGCTTGTCGGGCTGAGCGTCGTGCTGTTGTGGATGGCTGACCGCGAGCGCGACGAGCCATATATTGAAGACAACCTCGATCCAGTCGACGCGTACGACAGCGACTGGCTCTACAGCTGTGTCGACCACGCAGTGAATCAGATGGTGTTTGTCTACGCGACCGTCCTGCTGCTGCTGATTGCGTTCATTGATCCAACAGCGATCGTGTCGCACGGACATCATCAGCCCCTTGGCGACTGCGCTGTGCGCGAGACGACGTACTCGCTGATCGGCATGTCGCACGAACGCAGTACGTTCTTGTGCGTCCACGAGTTTGACGAAGAGTTCAATCTGTGCAACTACCCACTGCCGCAGCTCCATTACGAGGACTCGTGGTACATGATCTGCGGCAGTGGCTACAACGCACTAGTGACGTACGTTGCGATCGTCTGTACGTGGGCCCTCGCAGTGAATCTCGTGTTTTTCCAAGCACTCAAGCGACCGAAGACGACGCGGAGTGTGTCGTTCCAGAAAAAGTACATCTAGTGCAAGTGTATAGGCAAGCATACGACGGTACGACAATGACAAATGCAATACTGTATACCCTTTCATACATGAAGCTGCTACACAAGAATGTAGGGCAAAGCTCGATACAAAAGATGTAGCTGCGCGTGGTACGTCAAGTACCTAAAATAGAATAGAATTATAAGTAAATAGCAAATATATACTGTAATACGATAACTCGTGCTAAAAATACCTCACTCAATTTAGCTACAATACAAAACTTTGATCAAATTCGAGTCGAAATCAACTTCGAGCCAAAAAAATGCCCAAGTCCAGTTCAGAAAAATCCCACCTTCGCGCTCCGACGCTGCTCCGACCCGCGTGCTGCTGCCTGTGACATCGACTCAATCGGCAACGACGACAACCATGGCGAACGAAGCGCACCAGATGCTCATGGAGACCCAGCAGCAGCTGCGCAAGCTGCCTGGCAACAATGTGCGTGTGCTTGTTGTAGCGATCTGTAAATCGATGCTAAAACCGATGCGCCGTCTCACATTTGCAATGGGGGGCGATGCTGTTCATCCTTACAGCGCTGCGTTGACTGTGACGCGCCGTACCCACAATGGGCGACCGTGTCGTACGGCACGTTCATGTGCCTCGAGTGCTCGGGTCGCCACCGTGGCCTCGGCGTCCACATCTCGTTCGTGCGGTCGGTTACGATGGACTCGTGGACCGACAAGCAGGTCCAGCAAATGCAGGTTCGTCGTTGTTTGCTATGTGCATATTGCTCTATTTCACTGCACTGCTGTCGTACTGACACGATTGCATATCGCCACGACGCGCACAGCAAGGCGGAAACGACCAGTTTCGCTCCGAGTTTGCACGCGCAGGTGTCCCAACAACGTTGTCGATCAGCCAAAAGTACAACACACCGCAGGCGGAAGTGTACCGCCAGCGCCTGAGTGCACTTGTTGAAGGCCGCTCAGCTCCAAGCTTGCCGCGCTGGGACCCCAACTGCATGCCACAGCAGCAACAGCAAGCGAGTGGCATCGGCGCGAGCAGCAGCCACAGTGGCGCAGACACGCGCGGCGTCGAGGCGCTCAAGGGCGAATCTGAGCAGGACTACGTTGCGCGGCAGCATCGGCTGCGGGACGAAGCGCGTGCGCGCATGGCGGCCAAGTTTGGCCCAGGTGGCATGCAGGGCATCGGCAGTAGCGGTGAGACGAGTGCGCCATCGAACGGCAGCGGCGGTGGCGTCCAGGACCTCACGAGTGCGTTTGGGTTCCTCACGAGCACGGTGACGTCCGTTGCGTCGACTGCTGCGAGCACTGCCGCGAGCCTCGTGAAAGACAAGGACATTGGCTCGAAAGTTTCGAGTGGCTGGTCGTACGTCCAGAGCACGATCTCGGACCCAGCGCTCACGAGCAACGTCAAGTCGACGGCATCAACTGGCTGGTCGGCGCTCTCGAGCGGTGCGTCGGCCGTCTGGAAGACTGCGCAGACCGTCGTGGACTCGACTGTCCATGGCGCCACCAGCGACAGCAGCGGGTCGTTCCCGAGCTTCAACGCGGGGCTTGCGCCGACTGGCAAGTACGCTGGCATGGGCAGCACGTCGACCGGTAGCAGCAAAGACCACGACAACGACTCGTGGCTTGACGCGCAGCTCGGCGGTTCGCACGTGGCGCCAGTCAAAGCCAACTCGTTCAACGGCGCGAGCGCAGCGCCAGCGCCATTGTCGTCGACGCACGCAAATAGCTTCTCGTCGTCCACGTCATCCACGTCGTCACCAAGGGGATTTGCGCCGTCGACCAGCGGCTCGAGTGTCCCACCGCCCCCAGCGCCAGCGGCCGCAGCAGTTGCAGCAGCACCGCCAGCAGCAGCACCGAAGAAGAAAGATGTCGATTTTTTCGGTGAGTTTGGCTTTTAACGCATTTGTGGATGGGGTATAAGAACGAAGATGAGGAGCAATAGCATGGAGGGAGCACTTTGTGCGTCAGTTCGACTGCTGCGTAGGAAGTCGGCCGATCAAGTGATTAAGGGATGACCACTGAGCGCGTGCAATAGCGAGAAAAGGGACTAGTCGATGGGATCAATGAAATCGACCACCCAGCTTCCCAATTGCATATGTAGAGAGAGAGAGAGAGAGAGAGCGGCATGAATAATGAGAATGAGACACAAGTGCGCAAGATGCGCGTGTTGTACGATTCATTCGTGTTTCCATTTGCAAAGTGATTGACTAGCGACACGTTCCATACGCAAAACTCTCCTGCGCGTTTTGCATCGACACGCACGCAATCGACTGTTAGCGTCGTCCTACGTCATGTCAACGTGCTCACAGCTTGCGTTCGGTCGCGCGCTTCGCAGCCGCAATGACGTCCTCAACTTGGGGGATGCACAACTTCTCGAGGTTTTCGGCGTACGGCATCGGGACGTCAGTGCCCGTAACGCGCTCGAGCGGGGCGTCGAGGTAGTCGAACGCGTCGCTCTCCATGATCACACCGGCGATCTCGGCGCCAATGCCATGCTGTCCCCAGCCTTCTTCGACCGACACGATCCGGTTCGTCTTCTTCACGGACGCAATGATCGCGTCGCGGTCAAACGGACGGATCGACCGGAGGTTGATCACCTCGGCATCAATCCCGTCCTTTGCGAGCGCTTCCGCAGCTTCGAGCGCGACGCCGACCATGCGCGAGAACGCGACGATCGTCACGTCCGAGCCAGATTTCATCGTCTTGGCTTTGCCAATCGGGATGACAAAGTCCTTCGACTGCGCTTCTTCACTGACTGGGAACGTCACGCCGTAGAGCAATTCGTTCTCGAGCACGACGACCGGGTTCGGGTCGCGAATCGCGGCTTTCAACAGCCCACGCGCGTCCTCTGCGTCGTACGGCACGACGACCTTGAGGCCAGGGACCGAGCCGTACCACGCCGCAAAGCACTGCGAGTGCTGCGCAGCTGTGTAGGAATAGGCAACATGCGGTAGTTGATTAGTGATAGTACGCACAGACACCCACAGAAACAAACGCAGAGCACGCACCAACGCCGGCAGCGGCACCGTTCGAGCCACGAAACACAATCGGGACGTTGATGTCGCCTGCAGACATGTAGTACTGCTTCGCTGCCGAGTTGATGATGTGGTCGATCGCCTGCATGGCAAAGTTGAACGTCATGTACTCGACGATCGGCTTCGTGTCGTGGTACGCTGCGCCGACGGCGAGGCCCGTGAAACCGGCTTCCGTGATCGGCGTGTCGATGATGCGCTTGTCACCGTACTTGTCCCAGAGTCCTTTCGAGACCTTGTACGCGCCGTTGTAGCGCGCAACTTCCTCGCCAATCAGAAACACCTTCTCGTCGCGCTCGAGCTCCTCGTCCATCGCAGTGTTGAGGGCGTCACGCACACTCATCTCGCTCGAGACGGTCGCCATGGTACGGCGCTGCACGGCCGAGCGCGCAGTTGCAGTGGAGCGAAGCACACGTCGGAGCATTGCGGAGGATGGATAGAGAGGAAGGGGTCTGTACGCGAAAAAGTCGAGTCGACTGCGCTTCTTGCTCCGAGGTCGATGTCTAAATGAGCTCGTTGACCACCACACGAGATCGAATGCTGCTTCGACAGGGGGCAGCTTCGAAATTGACAGGAGGCGTATATCAGCGAAGCAAGTTATTAAAAGTAGTATGCAAAACTGACTTCGGCAATTCGATATTGGGCATTATCCGCATCACCTTCGATTGGACGTGGTGTTGTGCATACGCCGATGTTGTCGCCAGGATGAATCACAACCACACCAAAATATTTGGATCCGTGCCAGGTGGACTGCACACACATCGTTGGTAACAGCACAGACCGGTTCTTGTGAAATGGTGTGCACTCTATTGACCAGGTCGTACTTGCTCTAACTCATGTTGATGTCAATCGAAATGCGTACGTATTCTGTCAATTTCTCAAATTCTGCTTGGTGTTGGGTGGTAGCATTTGTGTAAGCCGGTCATCAAGTTAACAAAAGAGACAAAAGAAAATCGATGCTGACGTCACGAAAACATCCAAACACCATCACAATCCAAGCATTTGCCAATTAAGGTCCTGGTGCGACGACGACATGCTACCCGAAAACCTCCAGAGTCCTCGCATTTGTATGAGCAGCACATACGCAATGACAAATGAGCGAATGGAATGCATGCATGTATGTTCATATGTGCAGAGATGTGGATTTCCAGAGTCTTGCTCTTGCTAGCGGCCACTTTGACAACCACGACATGGATGGACGGGCGGACCGGACGTATGGACAGCAATGTCGCCGCACTTACGCATGCGCATTCTTCGTCTCCTCCTTTGCGTGCTTGACAGCTGGGTGCGCTGCCGTCTTGATGACGGTGGGGTGCACTGCAAACTTTTTGGCAGGGGCGCGCTTGACAGACACAGGTTGCTTCTTGTGCATTTCGTCGTCCTTCGGCTTCTCGTCCTTCGGCTTCTCGTGCTTCGGTGCGTCGTCCTTCGGCTTCTCGTCTTTTGGCGCTTCATCCGTAGGCACTTCATCCGTAGGCGCTTCATCCGTTGGCGCTTCATCCGCTGGCGCTTCATCCGTTGGTGCGACATCCGTTGGCGTGACGTCCGTTGGTGCTTCATCCGTTGGCGGGACATCCGTTGGCGCGACATCC
>JAADXH010000143.1:0-36913 GCA_023337595.1 Globisporangium camurandrum
CGCTGGCTCCATGAGCGCGAGCGCGCTGTGGGTCGATTGCATCAAAAGAGAATGTGTCGTCGAGTCTATGTATGCCGAGGTGTTGTGGTTGTTATGCAGATGCGACAGTGGAAGGAGGTGTAGGTTTGCTGGTAAAGAGCTTTTGGTGGTGCTGGTGGTGATTTGACTAGTGCAAGCGTTGACAGCGCTGACGTTGTGTGAATTAACAAGCGACACGATGTTTTGTCAACCCATGCAACTTTCAAAATAACGCAGAAATGAGCGGTTGTTGTGACGGTGGGTGATGATCTGCTGGTTGGATTGACAAAGTACAGTGAGCAACTGAATGTGTGCGAGCAGTGAGTGCTGGTGCTTTTACAAATTCCCGCAAAACGCTTGTCATGTTCGACATTGTATTGCATCGTTGGATTAGTGTATTTTGTATATATTACACATTTACACAAAAATCGTATTATTTACATTCAGCATACTCGACGTACAAAATACTGTACTTCACTGATTTTACAAAGTTCATCAAGTGGTGCGACTGCGCTGCAAACTCTGCCGATGCCGAGAAATTACATATATTCGCAAGTGTGTGTTTACTAAACACCGTCGTTGGTGTAGAGAGCTATATTTCGCAGCAACAGTATCTATTAGCAACATTGTGAGCAACTGAAGGCGTGTGTGATGACAAGTGAAGAATTGGAATATTCATACAATGCATGTTTGCGTGGTGCGAGTGGTGGTCGTCGGGATCAATAGTGCCGGTACTTTACTCATACCGTACCGGTACCGGTGTGCACTGCACGATGCGTACTAAGTGAAGTGAAATCTGCGCGAGGAGGTACATAGGTGCGTATGTTTTTGTCGATTTTTCCTTAATATGGGAAACCCCTACTAGTACGAGGTATTTCGATTCCCATAACAAGAACACTGTCCCATTTAGTTGTTGGGTTTATAAAGTCGATAAACCTTACATATACTGTATTGTCTGGTATTCTATACATTTCCGAAAAAGACCGAATGGATTGTATTTAATCGTTCTTCGTAGTGGCTATTGCGACCAGGGTCACGTACAATTCAATAACGTGATGGTTGTTCCGGAAATTTTGACACAATCACTAATTGCAGTTACTCCGACTACTTCAACAATAAAACACATCGCACTAAAATCAAATGATCATACTTCGATTAAAAATGAGTTGCAATGACATAATCTGATATACTAGTAATGAGTAGTCAACACGTATTGATTCAAGTATATAAGAAAATGTTTCAACGCTCATCGTTTATCAAAAATATATGAGTCAGTACATACAAGATGCTTAGCACTAATAGTTAACGTTCCACATAATGATATCACCAAGATAATGACGTCTCGATGTTGGCGAATAAGTCATCAAATCTCAGTCTAATCATACTAAAGGTATAAACTTGCAACACTCTGCTAGCTATTGAAATGCTAGAGTAGAGCGTGATAGCGTAGCAAATTTCTCATTTTATAGTAAGGCATACATCCCACAAAGTAAATTTAGTGAGTTGTGGGTTCTGTGTGAAAACAATCGTTTTCTCAAACAATCAATAATCGCACTTAATGGGTTGAAAAATATTATAATTGCGATTGGTTTTTGCAGAGCCCTGGTTGCAATATGAATACAGAATTGGCAAACACAGCACTCGTTCCTATTACAACTTTACGCTAAAAAACAGAAGCGCAATGTACGTAAGAGAATGGATTTTGCGCACACTCATACTGTTATGCATGCATACGTCTCGACCAACGCAAAAAGGCATTGCGTAGTTCATTAGCACTTGTGAGCGAGATAAACACATCCAGTATATACTACTATGCTACAATATTGGCAAATGACTTGGGCTGACAAGTCACCAATTACAATCGTAATGCTGGTTACCAGAGGGTGGTTGTCAGTTTCCAACAAAGTATTTTACTTGTAACATGTGTTTCTGTACATGTTTTGCTAAACGCTATTAATATCGGATCAAAAGCCGGCAGTTATTCGATGTTCACAGCAGGCAATATTGCATAGCGCCTTGTTGTCCAAAATGCAAAGTAGGCTTAAGCTTGAAAAAACAACGTGTGCGTTTGAATCAAACCGCTGGCACGCAAAGCAAACCAAAGACATAAGTGGATTTGATCGTTACAAGATGGTTTGACGAGATTGACACCAAGAGTGAAAGTCATGAATCCAATGCTCTCGCTCTCTATCGCACGCTCTCTCACACACACTATATGTATATAAATATAAATATGTATATATCACTTTCTCTCTACATACTTTTCTCATTTATTCTCTCTCTTTCTCACTTTCTCTCTCACGCTATTTATCTTACACCCTCGCTCACCCATTCATTATACAGCGTCTTTTCAAACCTTATTGTTTGTCACACTATCTGATATAGAATTTCGCCACCGATAAGCTCTGTGTTGTGCTTGCTACACGGTTTGCATCAGTTATTGTCCATCGATTAAATTCCTAATGTTCATATATATATATATATTTCGGGTTTTGTACTGTGCATCGAGAATACCCGTAATGTAAGCAACATTCTACACGCTTTTTGGTTTTATGATATTTTTAGTTGCTTTTGTGTTGATATAATACTATACCGCTGAAATGTTTCTGTATATAGTTTATCTGCCACCGAGTAGTTACACCCCCGACACATTTGATAGCATGATACAATGTGGCGAATTAGGAATGACTTCATCGGGATTACGATAATATATTGTATTGTATACATGTTACTGACCATGCCGTAGATGAAATGATGTATCGCTTATAATACTTTTATACATTCTCTTACTCTTATTCACCAGAGTTTACTCAAAGTATTGTTTAATCCAAAATTTGGTTGTCTCAACGGTGAGTCACGCCTCTAATTCGTTATTGAGATCGATTAATTTTGGACTATTATTGTAGTTAGTGGAAATGACAGAGCTCACCGATGTTTATCTACTATATACTTTGTAATACTTCTTTGTTTCATTTCAATATGACCTGGGCTTTTAATAATTACACAAAATCTGGCAAATATGAAATTTCATTGGTTGATCGCAAAAAACTATCAAATACCTCTCTGCAGCTCTAGAGAATCGACAATTAGGTTTTGTGTTGCCCGGTCGAAGTTCCACCTTCCAACTTTATTCGCAGATTTCAATTTTAATAGCCAACGATTGCGTCATTTTGTTACCCATCACTTTCCTTGGATGTGTTGCTGCAAAAACAGCGAAAAACCTAATCGTCATAAAGGGACAATGTCGTAATCATTTATCAGTTGTATTAACCCGAATTAGCAAGCCAAAAGAAAAGAGAACGCGCATTACAGCCATACAAAGTCCATGTGGCTTTGACAAAAGTTGCCGTCTCACCTTGTTTTTGACTTTTGACGTCCAAAATAGCGGCTAACACAAAAATTGATGTGACACACAAATGCAACGACCAGCACGCAGGAAAATACTAGCAAATAGAGCATCACCAAGCAGTTGATTTCTGTCAAACACGCTTTTTGTCAATTGTGCATTTCAGCAATCGAAAATGTTTTTAGTGGATTCGTTCGCATCACTCAATCAATTTAATGTGCAACTTGACATATAACGCGTTTTTGTATTTTGCGACCGAATATTTCGTCAAAACAATTCAAAACAAATACATGTTTCGCTGATCCTGTAATTTGTTGATTGTCACAAAATGACTAGCAAATAGATGATTATCCGCAACAAAACATTGGCGTTCTCGTAATGTTTTCAGAGTGCTTCAATTTGTTTTAGCATTCAAATGAAAATTGTTTTGCTCTCTGTTCGTATTCAAACGGATTATAGAAGAACATATAATTAACGTACAGCGTCGGTACTCTCGACGCTGTGCAGTACACGCATTAGCTATTTAACTTGCGAAGTTGAGAATTATATTCTATTTTTTGTGACGATCGATAAGAAACCGTTGAAGTAACTATTACCTTTTTCTTTTTCTTTTTTGCTTCCGTCGCATATAGACTCCATTAGCAATTAGCAAACTAAATTGTATCGTTTGACAATAGTGGTATTTGCCGCATTTATATGTGTATATATTCCAGCACACAAGTTTGCCTTAAACTGCTTGTTCCATTGTGTCGTCCTTTTCTGCACTTCAAATTAACATCTGCATTCTGTGTCTCAACATTATCGATATACAAAGATAAGGTAGAATATCATCATCATTTCGACGCCGGAATAAAAGGACAATACAAACATCAAATCAACACACCGCCGAAATGCAAATTCGCATACCTCCACAGATATGCATTCATTTTTGTCAACATGTTGATAGAGTTGTTGAATAGCACAATGACACAAAAGATTACAATCGTTTGAGCGAGAAATCGAATGGAGCGTAGCCAAAGCAGACATGCTCAACGCTGCCAAGCGACGTGAAGCGAGAGCCGCATTGACATGGTCTACGTAGGCGGACCCAGCGACAGTCGTTTACTGAGCGGAGTAGGCAACACGACCAGAACTTAGAAACATGTCTAGTAATCTGTGGCGCATTATGAATTGTATGAATTTTGAAGAGCTAAAACTAGCATACTGCATACGCTATTTAATAATTTCCTGGGTTGCTGTAACGACTTTCAAGTGAATTTGAATCTAGTAGTTAAACCTGTCGGAATTCAGTACTTCACCTTAAACCCCACTCCCCTCCCTACTAAAGTACGCATCGAAGTGCATTTCGCCGAAACGGTGATGGTGTGGCACAGTAAATTATGTTGTTGCAACCGGTACTTTCGGCATCATATACAATACCGGTAGTCGCCGCTCGTAAACTGTTGTTATACACTCGATTTAATTACATAGTTATATTTTGCGACTCGCCTAACTAAACTCCCAGCTTCGAACGAGCTTCCCTTTTACCGGTATTCGCCTGTTTTCGTCTACTGTTTCCTAGGCTTTTCTTTGTGCTTGAAGTTGAGTCGTAATTACACAAACTATTTATAATTTACGCCATAGCTAATCACAGGGTATGGCTAAACTTATCCTCCCATATGTGACTAGGGTGTTTCCAAAATACGTTCAGCATACACTGTGTGTAGCTGTGACCGCTGTTCGTCTGCATATCATTGCGTGCGCACTCTCTGCATTGCAACGTCCAATCTTGCTGGCGTCACATCTGGATTCGGGATCAACCTCAACGACGGCGCGCGTGCACTCGTCATCTCTACACCCCTGCCTCGCTCGATCGTTGCTCAAGTACCCACGTGCACGATGTTGCGTCTCCATGGCTCGGTTGCACGCGTCGTGCAGACCGCTGTGCGTTGCAGCAGCCGCAACAGCGCCACGAAGCTGCACTTTCGCCAGGACCGCATCGCTGCGTTCTCATCGTCGACTCCCTCCTCGTCCCCGTCACTCGAGGCGCTTGCACTGCGATCGATGGCGAGTGCATTCCGTCAATACGGCCACCTCGAAGCCGACCTCGATCCACTCGCACTCGCACCCAAAGTGCGTGTCCCAGACCTCGACGCACGCAACTTTGCCGCGCTCCTCGACATGTCCGTCGGTGACGCAGCGGACAACATCGTCCGTGTACCAGCGAACGACGTGACAACGACGACGACCACTGGGCAGGACGTCTTTGACCACTTGCAACGCACGTACTGCAACAAGATCGGGTTTGAATTCGAACACGTCACTTCCACAACCGAGAAACAATGGCTCGCAGCTGCAGCTGAGGCCCTCGATGCGCAATTTCCGGTCCATCCGTCGGATTTACGCAACGCGTACACGAACATGCTCATGGCGGACGTGTTTGAGACGTTCATGGCGAAGAAGTTTGCGTCGTTCAAGCGCTACAGTGGCGAAGGCGCTGAAGCAATGTTGCCGGCCGTGACGACGATTCTCCACGCCGCTGCCACTTCTGGCGTCTCGGACGTTGTGATTGGGATGCCGCATCGTGGACGCCTCGCAATGCTCGTGTCTCTGCTCGAGTACCCAGCACACAAGCTGTTCTACAAAGTCCAGGGGAATTCCGAATTCCCACCCGAGTATCGTGGCGTCGATGACGTGACGTCGCACATTGCGCAGTCGATCGACAAGCGCTTTGGCGCAAATGCGACAGTGCATGTGTCGCTGCTGCACAACCCGTCGCACTTGGAGATTATCAATGCTGTGACGACTGGGAAAGTCCGTGCAAAGAACGACGCTGGCGCTACTGCGATGGCGTTTTTGCTACACGGTGATGCTGCGTTCAGTGGCCAGGGTTGCGTCCCAGAAGGGTTGTCACTGGCACAACTGCCAGGCTTTTCGACTGGAGGGTCTGTCCATTTGATCGTAAACAACCAAGTGGGCTTTACGACGACGTACAAAGACGGCCGATCGACGCAATACGCGTCCGACGTTGCGAAAGGCTTTGACGCGCCAGTCTTGCACGTGAATGGCGAGAGTGTCAAGCACGTCATCCAAGCGGCGCGTCTGGCAGTTGCGTACCGCAATACGTTCCATAAAGACGTCGTGATTGACCTCGTGGGCTATCGCCGCCACGGGCACAACGAAGTCGACGAGCCGCGGTTTACGCAACCCAAGATGTACGACGCCGTGGGCGACGCGGGGCGGTTTCCACTCAAGTTTAGTGACGAATTACAAGCACAGGGGCTTGTGACCGCCGACAATACGACGAAGCTCATCGAGCGCTTTACGACGCACTTGGAGAATGAATTAGCGATTGTGAACGACGGTTACAAACCGACAGAGATCGATGCGTTCAAAGGCAAATGGAGTGCGATGCAGCAACCGAATGTCGCAGATCTGTACGACAATCCACCGACTGGCGTCGCCGTTGACGAATTGATTGACATTGGGCTCGCGAGCGTCGCACTGCCGTCGCACATTCAAGCGCATGACCGTTTGCAGCGGACGCACGTCGACGCTCGGAAGAAGATGCTCGGAAAGCCGTTGGACGAGATCCGCGTCGACTGGGCGACGGCCGAAGCAATGGCGTTCGGATCGTTGCTGCGCGACGGCCACTCGGTCCGGTTAGCGGGTCAGGACTGTCGCCGTGGGACGTTCAGTCAGCGCCACGCAGCGTTTACGGACCAAGCGACGGAAGAGTTGTACTTTCCATTCCAGCATTTGAACAACTCGAAAGGCAAGTTTACGGTTCTGAATTCAAATCTGTCCGAGCTCGCAGTCATGGCGTTTGAATATGGGTACTCGTGGGAAGATCCACGGTCGTTGGTGCTGTGGGAAGCGCAGTTTGGGGACTTTTTCAACGGCGCGCAGATCGTGATCGACCAGTTCTTGGCATGTGCCGAGTCCAAGTGGATGCGCCAATCCGGACTCGTCTTGTTGTTGCCACATGGCTACGACGGCGCAGGCCCCGATCACTCGAGCGGCCGCGTCGAGCGGTTCTTGCAGCTCGTCGACTCGCCCGCACTGACGTCTACCACCTCCAACGTCGACTGGCGCGACTATGAACACGATACGAACTTGATCGTCGCACACCCGACGACGCCCGCGAACTACTTTCATCTGTTGCGCCGCCAGCAGCAGCGCGCGTTTCGGAAACCGCTCGTTGTGATGGCGCCGAAGACGCTGCTGCGACTGAGTGACGCGACGTCCACACTCAGCGAGTTGGACATCCACACGGCGTTTGCGCCTGTGCTGTCCGATCCGTCGGTTGCTGCCGCACCGGCGCGCGTCGAGACAGTCATGTTTTGCTCGGGGAAGTTTTATTACGACCTCGTGAAAGCGCGTGCGCGTCGGTGCGCAACACCTGAGCACGTTGCGATCGTGCGGCTCGAGGAGCTGGCGCCGTTCCCGTTTGCGCACGTCGCGTCGGAACTCGAAGCGTTTACGAACGCAACACGCGTCGTGTACGTCCAAGAGGAGCCGCTGAACCAAGGCGCGTGGCTCTACGTGCAGGCGCACTTGGAGAAAGTCGTCGCGCATACTAACGGCGTCAATGGTGTTGATAACAAAGTGCTGCCGATTGAGTTTATTGGTCGCGACAGCTTGGCTGCGTGTGCTGTCGGGCTTGGGAAGCGCAACAAGGAGCAGACGGAAGCGATCTTGGAGCAAGCGTTTGGACCCGAGCGTGCGTAGAGAGATATGGAGAAAGATGAAAAGAGAGAGAGAGAGAGAGAGAGAGAGAGAGAGAGAACGATGCTTTTGCTTGCTTTATCTCTGTGTTTATGCATTGGACTGAATCTCTTGAGGTACGCGTGCGTTCGTAAACGCTCACGTGGATGCACTCGAGTCAAGAAAGCGTAGGGCGATGTCGTCGGTCTTGCTGCAGATGCTACTGTCACGTGGACTTTGTATTCGTGTGTCGTCCTTGTCGAAATTCAATGCACGCGAGGAAGAGCGCCGTTTCAATGTCGTCGATAGCCAGTGGCAACGCTATAGCATCAGATAGCGACGCGGATGCTAACAATGTTTGACACGCCAGCTCCGTGCAGCACTCAGCGACGTTATGTACGAGCGGATAGTCGCCTGGGATCGCTAGATCACGTGTACACTTGTGCCACTGGTATCAATGCTGTGAGCACGAGCACAAGTACGAGGACAGCGACTGCGATCGATGAAGCATGCGAGCTCCTCTGTAGCTGCCTGTTGTTACGTGAGCACCGCAGTGTAAGCTGCGTACAATGATGACGACGATACTGTCCAGTCGCCCGCTTGTGCTTGTTGCATGTGCTTTTGGTGCTGCTAATGATGTGTTGTTGTTGATGCTGTCGCTGTCGCTACTGTGTTTGTGTTGTACTGTATTGACATGGACGGATGTCATGAAAGGCACTTAATTTGGACACGTTCAAACGCTTAAAAACTGATAATTTTGCGCAGTTTGAAACTCGTCAAACAAGTCGTCAAAGTTTCACATTCAACCTGCGTTTCGTCATTACTCGATGTATTTTTCGATTCATGACAAAACCTGCCTATTCAGCACAAGTGTTTGTCAACTCTAGTTGTTTTGCCATATAAAATAACATACCGCAGGTTTTGTCAACAAAACTATTGGCACTGTAGGCTCAACTAGAAAAATTCCGACGCTGAGTAGGCTTCTTTTGACACACACAAATTGAATTGACTGATCACTAAACCGCCAATTAAATATTGACAGTGGAGGGTTCAAATCAAACACGGCACACAATGCAACAAACACACATCACCACAACACCAGTGACGCTCGACGGCAAACCTAACCAGCATACGTGCATCAATACAGACATAGCAACGATGATCGAGCAGGCATGGATTTCGACACGCATACGACGCGCTGCATGCGGTACGCATTTGAGAAAAAGAAGAGCGTGCGCGTGAAGAGCCAAGGCGGAGCGCACAGATTCCAAATATGCTAGGATGTAACACGTTCCATGCTATTCAAAATGTAGTAGCAATCACTTATGTGTGACCATTAAAGCCGAAAAAATCACGTTTTGCAAAATATTTATTCTCTTTTGCGGCAGAAGAGTACTCTGAAGTTCTTTTGATAGGATATCCATTGAAATCGCACCAACTAAATGATTTAATCATGACTGAATATTGTACTCCCGCTGGCTGTCACGTCTTGGTGCAAATGTACTACCGATATTGTAATTGTCATGTAGATAACGTGTCGTGATATATATAGCGTATCTACTAAAATGTGGCAGCAGATTAATTGCAAAAAAATGTCACAAAGATGGTTAAACAACTATAGTTCTCTTTTATTTTTTATGGATCGTACTGTCGAAGAAATATTTTGTCTTTCATTTTGGGAAACATATAATCGTGTAGAAAAGACACCACAGTTGTCATTATTTCGATGCTACAATGGTTTGTATACCAGCATAGGATTGGTTATGCAGACCATATCACAGACCATATCAATGTTCATGGCAAGATTTTGTGACGGAGGCAGTTTTATGTAGCATCGTCCTCGATCTTACTCAATAAATGTATTGACCGATTGAAGAATTGCAAGATCATAACACCGAAATTTATTTATGCGGGATACCAACTATAAATTTGGCACACTAGGAATGTGTATTTCGAAAGGTGGCAACTATTCTGTTACATTAAACTAGAGTCTCACCCGAGAATTCGGGTAACGGAGGTTGCATCTTAGGGTACAATATTCCGAAACACAGTTTATGGAAGAGTCAGGAATTGGACCACTCGATTATCAAGGTGAATCAAAACATAAACAGTTTCGAACAGACACAACAGCAATAACGACAGCTTCGACGTACTATGCGCGTTCGATTCAAAGTACACAATAGCTCAGCGATTCAATAGCTGGTACAGGTGGCGTCGGCGCTTAACTTACTACAAAAAATCAAGATATTGAGACTAAGTATTAGATCCAGTATGTACGATGTGATTCATTATGAAATATGACAGGAAAAGAAATGGCTCTCGAAAAAACAATAAAGCATTTGGAGCAATACGCTACAGGTCAATATAAACACACATATATTTATGTGAACACCTTTTGATATATTTGGAGCTATCAGACGCTATTTCGATAGGTAGCTTAACACGTGTAGACCTACGGTCGATATTATACATCTTTGACTTTTTCTTAAGCTATCTAATACGTCGTAAGAGCAAAGTGGCCGTTTTACTATACAAATGTCAAGTCAACAAATACAAATTACAAGTGATGACGAATGGTTGGTGGAGGAACGAGTGAAAATTCCCTTTTTCACGTAGCACGTGCGAAAGACGAGACAACTATGCTCTTCTACTTTTGTGATTCACAATATTTGACAAGCAACTACGCGCCAACTAGTGTGGTTTGTTATAACGATAGCAGTATTTTTTCTCATAAAGTTCCTGTGCACGGGCGCAACAGTGAGCTGACCATTTGTATGCCTTCGACTCTTCCAGATACACCACGACCTCGTCAAGCTTTGTTTTCCGATTGTGTAAAGTACTACGTTGTTGACATACAGGAGTGAAGGCAACACCTGGTACTTATCAGAACCTATTGCGAATTACAAGCACCTGTCAGCATTTGTCGGTGTATGGCCGAGCTGCTTGAGTTGTGTATCGACCTCGCTATTGATTGCGTTTGGTCGTTGAGGTCAGTCGTGAGTCGTGCGACGCACAGATTGCTTACATTACGGTTTTCTTCCGCAACAAGCTTCTTAATGACATCCGCCATACCTTGTAATATGAGTGGCAGTTCCATGGTTAATGGGATGTCAAGTTTTGCGTTGAAGTATGCGCTAGGCACGTCAAAACTACGTTCTTATTGCGATAGCTTTCGACGCAGGAAACCGAGCTGAACAACGTATTAAACAGCTTCACGTCGAATGGAAGACTGAGCGAGTAATGAAAAAACAGAGTCAATATATTCACTTGGCCAAGGTTGTACAATTGCTAGCATTGACAAACATATTATTCAGCATCTAACAACAAAGTTTATGGATGAAAATCGATAAATATAAGGAGTGCGAAGTAATACTAAAGACCAACTCTGTGGATTAATCCCAGGTACAACAATAAGCATAATTGTATTATGACATCGTCAAAGACTGAAGTACAATAGCTACATGCAGCATATCATATGTACGGACTATAGAAAACATCAATTTCCAACTAATTGCATTTCAATGGCATTTCAAGTAAACGAAACTTGAACTCATGTAGGTGTATGATCGTGTCAAAGTTCGATCATTAGTAACATCGCTTCCAAAAATTGACTGAAATGGCGATTAAGACGTCGTTTATCATATTCAGTTGCTTATTAACACACAATATGATATTGAGACTTAAAGGATATTCGTCAACAAACAAAGACATATGTATTATGAAACAAGGAAATAACAAATAGGCGGCGAGAAAAGCAAGTATTCGAATATTATAAATATGAAATGCTTCAGACACTTGTACATTACATCGATTCATGACACTCGTGATGGCATATAATGAAACTGAGACTGACGACACCGCGAAAGTACTCATTGTCAAAAGTGAGCTAGCAAATGTTTGAATATGTTGTTACTATCTCATCACGAGTGAATTAGCGCTAATGTACTAATTACATTCAAATTTATACTGTATCTCCTGAGGTATTTGAACAATTCAGTTCTTACATATTGCATTCCTTCGCTTATCAATTATTGTATGCTTTGTGATAACAAAGAGTACTATTTAGATACGCCGCTTAACTTCTATATTCAACAACTTATCCTATGTCATTGTGGCGAGCTCAAGCTGTCAGAGTATGGAGACGAACAAACTAAATTGGGATCTTGCGAATTCGTCGAGGAATCGACTTGTCGTGGTTGAATGGACACAGAGTTTACATTCTCAGTTATTTGCGATGCACCCACACATGCGCACACGACCCAGTCTGACGCTGGTGATTAAATAATAATTAGCCTAGGACCTACTACCGTTTCCGTATCGTTCACTCCTTGAACCCTTACAATGTCGTGCACTAGTACTGGCGTCTTGAATTGTTACTGCTTGTCTCGATCTGCGGCTGCATCCACTTAACGCTTTAGTCATGTACTCAAGCTACATGTTGACGCTGCTAAGAAAGGTGCACAAAATGTGTCCGATGCGGGCCAATGGATGAGACGTAGCGAATCTTCGCATCTTATATTTAGTACTTCCTCGACGTATCGGTAAATGCATCGCACCCAAAATTTGAAGATACCTAGAGAAATGCTTCCGCAAACAATGTGTGTTAGCGTGTCCAAATTATGTACATGAGGTTAGGATGTTGCTCATATATATCAATTGGTGCATTTGATTATCGTGTAAGGCATTTCAACTTATTTGTTCGAACTATTTCGTGACAGTAAAAAGAATGCCTCATTAGTGTTATACAAACTGGCCGACCTTTACAACCCAACCTACAGTGACAGCAGCTCACTCACCATCGCAAAGTATTAAACGAAGCAGAAGAGACATCGACGACAATTTGTCGAAGGTCAAGGTGTGGATATTCTGGTTGTTGTAGTGCTGAATTTATATAGAACAACTTGTAGAATGCCGCGCTCATGTGCAACAAGCGAAATAAATGGACTACGGAGCGCACATGCAAAGCGACAATACTTATCAACTCTCGCACCTCACAAGAAACTGAACGGGCGAAATCAGATTTAATGCTGGCACTGTTCTTTTCGCCATTACTAGCGATACCTATAGTTGCTCACAATAGGTGCTATACTAATTGGTCCAGTAGAGTTTACGCAAGCTAACAGCCTAACTATTTAGTAAAAACCTTTCGACATGTGCATCAACACTCACTACCATATCGGTGTTTCCCAATCGATACACATTAAGAAGACACAATTAACATTGTACTAACCTGGAACGTAAATATTATACGTAAAATCTCCCACGTGTGTTAGTTACTGGAGTATGAATTGTGTTGCTACTTGCGGCACTCGCGATGAATAACCATCCTCTAATAAACGAAATTCGAATGCATACTTACTTTACAAGGATGACGCACATTCTCAGCGGATTGCCGCACATCTGTGATGACATTGTCGCGGTATGATATTAATTTCTTTTTCCACGACTATCTTGTGCGATACGACCCGACATTGACGTGACCGACGGAAGAGCTGAGTCGACAACATATCGGGTTGTTGATCTGAGCCTATCGTAGCGTCGAGAAGCTGTGTATAAATTAGGATATTGTATTTCCGTGATTCCAAACAACTGGACAGTTGTGTTAACCGCACCGGACTTTGCCTACTGCTGTGAAGCGTATCAATTCGGTTAGATACGCCTCTTAACTTATATATTCAACAACGTATCCTATATCATTGTGCCGATCTCAAGCTGTCAGAGTATGAAGTAGAACAAACTATATTGGAATCTTGCGAATTCGTCAAGAAGATCTATTTGTCATAATTGTATTTATACATAAGCATATCAATTCGGTTAGAAGCACACTATGTTTCTCTCCCTTGAAGCATACGTTTTAGCAACATTGTCTGTGGGTGGTTCACTAGTAACATATCTACTTTACTGGACATTCTTGCATGGTAAACCTGAACTTTCTATTTTATGTAAACTATCATTTTTTTCATTACAATGCCTTTCGAACGTAACGCTGACTAGATTCTGATTTGATTAATCTTGTCAATTTAGTGGCCGCTAAACTAGTCTTATCCTGTCGCTTCATCGTACAGAGAAATGCATATTTTGGACAGACAAACATGGCTTCAGTAGTCGGAGCTACTACAGTTGCTGCTTTAATATGCGTGGTGGTCAAAATCTCCTCTCGCCGTATTCGGATCAAGATGTTTGCACCGAATTACGCGGCGCCTTGCTTGGACATGCGTGTGCGACATTTACGTTTGTTTTTAGCAGTAAAAACTGGTAGCAGATTTTTATCTCGTGACTCAGCAAACTGAATATATAATTTAGATAGCTTTTCGAAATTGTAGCGCTGCAGCTGCGTCGATAATTTTTCTGACAGGATTTTACTAGCGTTATTTGTATTATCCGTTATATGCATGTTCCTTCCATTGTCATTACCGGTACTGTATTTGTAAGATATTCATTCTCTTCTTGAAGCTACAGCTCTGCTATTTGCATTGAAATGCAAAATTATATACTTTTGATCATCTCAAAAACGACCACTGCTCCGGCACGAGATCGAAATCCGGGACGATTGATAGCTCAATATGAAGCCGATACGTTATAAGATTGCGACGTACGGAATGCCCGACTTATCACAATGCCCACTTCTTTCAATGTTGCGCCGTTTTTACGAACCCACTTCGAATTTGCATCATTTGTACATAGGCTTTCGAAATTGTAGGTGTGTAGCATAACAAAGTCCATACAATTGATGTTGTGGCGGTGGGCATTTGGATTCGTCGTTATCTGTAATACATGGCGCTAACCCCGATCGTTTGAATAGTTTAAAGTAATACTGCTTCAAGTATCACTTGGTAAATGTACAGTAAGTGTGAACACTTTTGTATCCTGCTAATATTTGCTTGTTGAAGTTAATAGTCATTACTTCGCTAAATTCCGATCTGATGGCCATCAAATCAATCTTGTCCTTGTCACCTCATCAAATCAACACGTCGATGTACGGTCGACGAGTTTTGTTGTCGAGGGTATCGCGCGCCGCACTTCGAACTTCACCCTCGACATCGCACGCGCAAAGCTCACGCAGACCTCTCGCGACCTTCATCAACATGCCTGGCGCTCGTCCTCTCCGCCCAGAGCAACTGCTCACGCCCGTGCCGTCGGACATTGCAATCAGTGACGCAATCACGCCACTGCCGATCAGCGACGTTGCGCGCGATGCTGGCATTGTGCGTGCTTTGAAGTCACTATGCAAATGACTGCACGATGCGTAGTAGGTCTACATCGCCACTTACAACCCCTCGTGCTTGCTGCCGCTACGCACTGGGCAGCTCCCAAGCGAAGTGATCCCGTACGGGTCGTCGAAAGCCAAGATCGCACTCGCAGTGCGCGATCGACTCACCGATGCACCGAATGGCAACTATGTCGTTGTCACGGGCATCACGCCAACGCCACTCGGGGAAGGCAAGAGCACGACGACGATCGGGTGCGTTGCTACAAACTGCTTGGCACGTACGCAAGCGGCGTCGCTAATATATATGATGGACTGCAGCATCGTTCAGGCGCTCGGTGCGCACTTGGACAAGAAAGCGTTTGCGTGTATTCGTCAGGTGCGTTGCATATCACTTCAATCACCACGAAGTGAGCAGCGCAAACAGCAACTGACAAGCACATCCACAGCCGTCGCAAGGCCCGACGTTTGGCGTCAAAGGCGGCGCTGCCGGTGGCGGGTACGCACAAGTCATCCCGATGGACGAATTCAACCTGTACGTTTATTGTTGTTGTGGTGATGGCCGCTCTCTCTCTCTCTCTATCGTATTGCTGTAGCAGTCTCCACTGACAATTTACTGTATCGCAAAAGGCACTTGACTGGTGACATCCACGCGATCACAGCAGCCAACAACTTGGTGCGTCTGTCTCTCTCTTTTATCTCTTCGACGAGCTTATCCAACTGACTCTTTTTCGTTACGACAAACCAGCTCGCGGCTGCGATCGATACGCGCATGTTCCACGAATCGTCCCAGAAAGACAAAGCGCTGTTCAATCGGTTGTGTCCCCGTGCGAAAGACGGGTCGCGAGCGTTTGCACCCGTGATGCAAACGCGCTTAGCGAAGCTCGGAATCACGAAAGTGAACCCCGACGACTTGACCGACGACGAAATTGCCAAGTTTGCGCGCTTGGACATTGATCCCGACACGATCACGTGGTGCGGAACGTTATCTTAGGCGCATAAAAATGCGCTGCTATAGTTTATAAAGGAATCTCGTAACAATGTTTTATATATATTTATTATATAACATTAGGCAACGCGTGCTCGACGTGTGCGATCGGTTCTTGCGGCAGATTGTCGTCGGCGTGGCGCCAACCGAGAAAGGCAAGACGCGTACGACGGGCTTTGACATTAGCGTTGCGAGTGAGATCATGGCGATCTTGGCGCTGACGACGTCTTTACGCGATATGCGGGCGCGGTTGGGACGGATTGTGATCGGGTTAAACCGTGCGGGGGAGCCCGTGACGGCCGACGATTTGGGCGTCGGTGGCGCATTAGCAGTGCTCATGAAAGACGCGATTCAGCCAACGTTGATGCAAACGGTCGAAGGCACGCCAGTGTTTGTGCACGCTGGGCCGTTTGCAAACATTGCACACGGCAACTCGTCGATTATTGCAGACGAAATTGCATTGAAATTAGCAGGAACCGACGGTTTCGTTGTCACAGAGGCCGGTTTTGGTGCCGATATTGGGATGGAGAAGTTTTTCAACATCAAATGCCGTACGAGTGGCCTCACGCCGCAATGTGTTGTGCTGGTCGCGACGATCCGAGCGCTCAAGATGCACGGCGGTGGCCCGAACGTCGTTGCTGGCCAGCCGTTGGACCCAGTCTACGTCGACGAGAACCTCGAGCTCTTGGAGCGTGGGTGTGCAAACATGCAGCACCACATCCGCAACGCCGTGCGTCTTTTACTGGGCTATGATGCTACGTGTGTGTCGCATATATAACTGACACTATTTTGTCTGTGTAGCGCAAGTTTGGTGTCGCAGTTGTTGTTGCAGTCAACGTGTTTGCGACCGACACGCCGGCTGAAATCGCATTGGTGAAAGCGAAAGCACTGGACGTTGGTGCAACTGCAGCAGTCGAATCGACGCACTGGGCGGATGGTGGGAAAGGTGCTGTCGCGCTCGGTCAAGCAGTCGTCGATGCGTGTGCAACGATGCGTGCACAGGGGAGTCCGTTTCAATTTCTGTACCCCCTCGACATTGGGATTGCGGAGAAGTTTGAAATCATCGCAAGTGCGTATTTTGTATTTTGTGTGTTTTTTGTGTTGCATTGCTGTTAGTTGTTGCAAAAAAACAAAAAAGCAACTTGTTGGATAATTCTTTTGGCAACTGACATTTTTTTGTTTTTGCTGGACATAAAAATCCACACAGAGCAAATTTATGGCGCCGAGAGCGTCGAGTTTTCGGACGAAGCGAAGAAGAAATTGGCCGTGTACACTGCACGTGGGTATGCGAACCTCCCAGTGTGCTGTGCAAAGACGCACTTGAGTCTGAGCACTGACCCGACTGCAAAAGGCGTCCCAACGGGCTTTAGTGTCACGGTCCGTGACGTCCGTGCGTCCGTCGGTGCTGGGTTCGTCTACTTGTTGTGTGGCGACATGATGACCGTCCCTGGTTTGCCAACGCGCCCCGGGTTCTACGACGTCGACTTGGACGTCGAGACCGGCAAAGTCATTGGGTTGTTCTAATTACACACATGGCACATTCAAGGCCAGTATGGGCAGCATCCATGAAGACGACAGTGAAGACGAGGACGATCGTTGTTGTAGTTTAGAATTACGACGTGTCTGTGGTTGCTACGCTACATAAACGTGCTGCAGGAATCACTCGACAACACAATTTACTCGTGCTTGACGCTGTTGTTGCTGTTTGCGTCGTCGTCTGCTGCTGTTGTTGCGGTTGTGGCTGTAGTTGTTGTTGTTGGTGGTGCCTCCGACCGATTGTTGAGGAACGTTTGCCAGTGGTAGAACTGTTGACTGTGTACGAGGGTCAAGAAGTCCTCGCGCTGGATCATCTGTTTTGTCATAGTGCACGTAGAGGACGACGCAGTGAGTACGATGGATGGCGACACAGAGAGAACAGTAGCAGACGCACCTGACGGAAGCGCTCGTCGTCAAGCATGTCGAGGAATGCAAGCGCGTGTGGGTAGCTGCGTGTGTAATGCGTGCGAGAGTGTGAGTGTGTGCAGCTCATCTAGCGTATAGACGAAGAAATACAAGGACAGCAAGCACGTGTGCAACGTACACAATGTACTTGGCGTACTGCGGCTGCTTCCAGTACTTGAGGTACTCGAGGTAGTGCATGAATGCAGGGTTGTCAAAGTACCGATTGATCGCAAGGACTGCGTGAGTGCGAGTAGAAACGCGTACATACCAGAGCGTCAGTGATCGTCCACGAGCGAGCATGCAAGAACAAAGCTGATCGATATTCGTGTGAGCACGTGTGTGCATACAATTGAGGTACGCAGGACTCGCGAGGCACTGGATGAACTCGAGCTCGATCTGGAAGCGAATATTGTTCGACGGCACGTCGACGTGTGGGAGTGGCACTGCGGCTGCTACCGACATACTGCTGCTACTGCCGCCAGCAGCGCTGCTCTTCGACGTCATTGCTCGCGTTGTCATGACTTGTCTTGTGTTTTGATATTGTTTGTTGTTTGTTATTGTGAGTGCAAATATTATAAAGTACAAAACAATCATTTGACTTTTAATTACGGTACCACACAAACACATGCAACTGTCTCACTTGCTCGTTCGACTTCAACGACATTTCCAGCGCCAGTATCAGCTACTACATCCTAGTCAATGGTGCTGCCCTCACACGCCTACGACCACCCATCTTCCCGGATCGATGTTGTTGCACGCGTTGGCTCCTGTGCGACTTCGCTCGCCCACTCGGCTTCGAACGCAAAGCCCGCGAGCGACTCGTCGTTTACACTGCCACTCGAGACCAACACGTCGTCGTCGGCAACATCCGTTGATGCAGTCGACGACGAGCGCTTGCCATTCTGGCGTCCTGTGATGTCGGTCGAACGCGAAACGCTAGTATGTACTGTTGCACAAGCAGCAGCAGCGACTGTCAGCATCGACGGCTTGCGAGGATCACTACCATTGTTGCCAATATCATCGCCAGTCGAGCGCGACGCGTTGCTGCGGTACGAGAAACTCGACGGCGACGCAAAGAAGAACGGATCGTCATCGTCATCGTCGTTATCATTCGCTATCTGATTGTTGTTGTTGCTATGTTGCGCTACAGCAGTAGCAATCGGTGAGGATGTCGTTGCGACTGCTACTGCTGCGGCCAAGTCCTCGTCCGAGACGACAAAGCTCGATGCGTCGGCAAACCGCAGCGCTGGTGTAAACAGACTCTGGACAGCGTCAATGCAGCGCGCCAAGCGGAGCGACAGTGCGACGGTCTGGAGCCGGACGTACACGGCTGCGTTCGTGTTTCGTATGCGCACGAGTAGCTGGAGACTGCTGTCGGTAGTAACAGTCGATGGCGATAGCACGTTCGACGTGCACTGACTTTGCATGTAGTCCTCCAGGCGCTCAATGTCGTTTGATACGAGGAACTGGCACAGGTTGCAGCCGTAGAGTTCATATGCGTCTGTTTTGCTGGTGTTGTTGCTGGTGCTCGTGGTGGTTGCAAAGTACTGCGCGGCAGTGGGTGTTGCAAAGATGAACTCGCCTGTTGGGAGGCAGAGCGCGAGGCGCTTGCCACCTGGCGCGTCATTGAGTTCCAGCAGCGCAGCCGCACCGAGGTCCATTGTGGTCGCAGGTGATCGCGTCGACGTCGTCAGTTGTTGGTGTGGTGCGTTGCAGTTCGTCACAATGCGAGAGTGAGCGCGTGTGTGATCGCTTGCAACCAGTGTCGTCGAGTCTGTCTCTGTCACTCTGTCTTTTCTTTCTCTTTTTGGATCCGGCAGGGTCTATCGTTCTGCTTGGTGCTAGTGGTGGTGCAGATGACGATGCCACACTTGTCGAATGAGATCACACTTGCACGTTTTTGCGGAAAGAGGTTTGTACGACGCGAGAGGCGCTCGGTGGTGTTGCAGCAACTCTTGTGTGTGTCAATGCGTTGCTGTGTGGTTGTGTGGGAACCGTTCGTTGGTTTGAGCAGAAGTGTGTACCAGGCAGGATTGCTCGTTGTCGTCCGTGTCTGTGACGTGGCGCTGCTGCTGCAATAGCAAGCTAAAGCTAAATCTAAATCTAAATCTGTGTGTGTCCAGCACGCACGCAAGCGTGGACACTTTTCGAGCTTCGATTTTCCATCATGCAAAACGTCGACACACACAGCAGTAGCAGCATTGTTCCAACTCAAGCGTCGTTTGTTTCTCCAAGCACCGGTACGCCAGATTTGCCTGAAGTGTGGAGACCATTGCTGCTCGCTTGTAGCCTCCAACCGCGTTGCAAAGCCGCAACAACCATGCGCATGCTTGTATTAGCACACATTTATGCAAGCTGGCGTGCTTGTTGGCTCGTCAGAAACATGCTGTGGATCATCGTCGCGACAAGATGCGCTATACAAAAGCACAAGATATTGGCCTGACGTGCCGTTTTGTGCGAGCGACGATCTGCGCACGATGTTGCAATCTTGCCGAATTACTTTTTGCTTGCTAAAAATATATTAACTATAGTTTGATGAATCTTCGTTCAGCAGCTCCTGTTTTGCTCTATCGAATGGCTTTGATGTCAATCGACACGAACATGGCGACGACAGCAGCCACCACCACGCCACCTTCTACGGCCTGCGATAACACTGAAAGCAGGAGTGGTGCAACAATGACAGCATACACACCTGCATCGATTGCAGTGCCGGAGGACGATCGCGCGTATCGTGTCGTGATTGGACAGTCGATCGCAGGCGGCAACAGTGACACGTCAATTGCTGCAGCTGGCAGCACGAATGCAATGATGACGGCCTTGTTGCAGCAGCCACAGCAGAGTAGCACCGCCAGTGCAAGTAGCAGTAGCAACAACAATAATGAGCACGACGACATGTGCGTGTCGTTCCGGTACGAGTTCCAGCCAGCATCGGTTGACAAGCGATTGCCAGGACTTGCGACTGTGAACGACTCGAATGGTCTCCAAGTGCTCATGGGCAACTCGACTGGTGCACCTGGCGGGATTCTGTTCAAAGGCAAAGCCATGGAGAACAAACCGATCGACTGCCTCGTCATCTTTGATGGCACGAGCTTTCGGCTCGAGCGCTGTCCGTATTCGTACACCCAGCTGCGCCACGTGCGCACAGCTGCTGCAGTCGCACCTGCTGCGACACGCCGCACTGGTACAATAGCAGCAAGTGAGACTGTAGGTACTACTATTACTACGACCGCAGTAGCAGTAGCGCCAGGTGGAGCTGAAAGCATCGTAGTGACAACAGGAAGCGTCGACGCCGACTCGTCCACGTCTGCTACTGTAGAGCACACGACAACTGCGAGCAGAGGACGCGGGCGTGGTCGTGGCAGAGGAAGAGGTCGTGGCCGCGGTCGTGGTCGAACCAGTGGCGCTCCCGCTGCGACGCCACGCGCGTCAAAAGCCAAAGTAGCAGCAGCAACAACAACAACGAGTGTGCGAGCAACAGCCTCGAGTTCTCGACACACTGGTGCAAACACGAATGGCGCGTCTGGAACAGGAGCCGCACCGTTAGCGCCATAAAGTGCACGTGCAGCAGCGCAGGTAGCGATAGTTGCAGGCATGCCATAGTAAGGTAAAGCAATTTACTAATTAACTAGTATGTGCTGGATGATGTTGTTTATGATGTCGCGTTTTGTATCACACTTTGAAACGTCGTCAACAAAAACAATCGCAAAACAAGTCCATTGGACAATCACATACAACAATCAAGATATAACAGGTGTTGCACAACAACACAGTCCAGGTTGTTCTCTTCAAGCTCTTTTGCAACGCACTTTCGCGACAACAGACGCACTCACAAAGCACAAGCACAAAGCTGCGCCGCGTTTGATCAATCACTACAAACCGCGCATTTACGACCAGCAACACGCGAGCAAGCATGGGCTCCATGAACCGCCGCCGTGAGACCGACGTCATGAAGCTGTGCGTACTTGCTCGTGCGCATTGCGATTCGCACCTGCAAAAATGCACGCGCATCGCCAGCTAACAACGATGCTAACATTTGTGTCATCAGCATGATGAGCGACTACGAGGTCTTGCTCACGGACGAGACCAAGACCAGTGACTTCCACGTCAAGTTCCATGGCCCAAAAGACTGTACGCATGCACGACATGCACGTACATAGCAACCATTGCCTTTGTGCTTATGACTCATGCTTTTCCGCCATCTATCCACTTACTTAATATCGCCGAAACACACACACACAGCGCCATACGAAGGTGGGTCGTGGAAGATCCACGTGTCGTTGCCGAAAGAGTATCCGTTCAAGTCCCCGTCGATTGGCTTCATCAATCGGATCTACCACCCGAACGTCGACGACATGTGCGACTCTGTCTATTCGTATATGTTACTATTTAGAGGTATATACTTTATGACACTCACGCGTTGCATTGCTGTATATGCACGGCAATTGCATCGTAATAGGTCAGGCTCGGTCTGTCTCGATGTGATCAACCAAACGTGGAGTCCACTGTTTGGTGCGTGGGTTTGTTTGATTGCATATATTAGTTGTGCTCTGTCGTCTTTTACATTTATATTTATTTTATGTATGATCTTTCAATAGAACTCGTGAACGTGTTTGACACATTCATTCCGCAATTGTTGCGGTACCCGAACCCGAGCGACCCGCTGAATGGCGACGCCGCGTCGCTGTTGATGAAAGATGCAGCGTCGTACAACGCGAAAGTCCGCGGTGCGTTCTGGATGCACGAGTGGGTGTCGAGACTCTTTGAATTGATCATTCCTACGTGCCTTGTTGTTCTACAATAGAATACGTGCGTCTGTACGCGTCGCAGCACATTGACATGGGCAACCAGGACGACGACAGCGACGTGAGCGACATGAGCGACATTGAGTAGGCGCTCCAGTTAGTCTGTAGGCACGCGCAGCAGTCGCCATGAGCCGTCGTTCCTCTCTCTCTCTCTATCTGCATGTATGTGTAGCGTCCGTAGTCAGCATCCTGTATCATCTTCGCATTCCATACGATTACAAACAACACCGCTATTGTCTGTTTACATTTATATTCAATGCATCCCGCTCTCTCTCATTTGCTCGTTTGGATCTCTACTTGGCCAAAAAGTTCTTCGCATCGGCATTGCGCTGGATGTAATGCTTGTTCCGACGCAGGCGGTCGCTCATGTCGCCACTGCTGTCGCCCATGTACGCAGCATCTTGCATTGCTCTAGTGTACATACAGATATAAAATTAGCAAGTCCATCGATGCTTCCTCCAGCACAGAAACATACAAAACGCACTTGAGAAAGTGCGGGTTCCCTGTCCGCATCGCGTCGTCGTTGTTGCGCTCGCCTGTCGCTTGTAGTGCGCGCTTTGCAAGCATCGCGTCGCGCTGCTTTGCATCGGCGACCATCTGTGCAGCCATCTGACGTTTCTGCGCGTCGGTAAACTGTTCCGAGCCGCGCGTCGAGCGCTTGGCGAGCTTCGCGTTACGTTCGTCGTCTTCGCGGCGGCGCTTCTCGCGCGCAACGTCTAAAAACTTGGCGTTTGGACCGAGCGACGACGTGTCGACGTCTTTGCACGCAATCTATTCATCCGAAAGAGTCAGCACACAGCTATATAAACGTAGAGAGTTCGGCATAGAACGTACTGCGTTGTCGTGGCTCACAAGTCCGTACTTCCCACTCTCATCGAGCGGTTTCTTGCGATCGCTTTTAGTTGCACGCGGAGGAGGCGATGGAGATCGCGATGATCGACGCACAGGGCTGCGCATGCGGCTCGATGCAATCGGTCGGTCGTGACTCTGACGATCGCGAGGACGATCTGACACGTGGTGCCGACTGTGACGGGGCGACGTTGACCGATCGCGATCGCTGCGATGGCGGTAACGGCTTCTACTTCGATCGTCAGCGTCATCGCGAGACGTGCGTGCGTGTTCTGAACGACTCGCGCGTTTCAGACTCGGACTGCGGTCCCGAGCAGTTCGGTCAGCAGGCGAGTAGTCGCGATAATTGCTCGCATTCCGTCGATCGGCTACAGCAGTCGACGGTCGATGCGTCGCTGCGTGCGATCGTTGTCGTCGTTGGCGTCGTGGACTTGAACTGCGACTCGTGGAGCGACTACGACGGTCGTAACTCCGACTCCGACTGTAGCGACTGCGCAGCGATCGGTCCGCAATTCGACTCGCACGTGGCCGCGAGCGACTGCGACTGCGTCGATCATCACGACGTTCGGCACTGCGCGATCGTCGGTGGTGCTGCACTGGCGACCGTCGACGTTCGTCCTTCTCCAAGTCGTCGTAACTGCTGCTGCGTCGCTTGTGTTTTGCTTTCTTCTCTTTCTTCAGCGCTTTCTTTGCTTTCTTCAACGCTTTCTTGTCGTGCTTCTCGCGCGTCTTCTCGCTCCGAATCGCATCGACGCGTGCTTGGATCGCATTCATCTTGACTGGATTCTTCAGCACGCGCTCGTGCGCTGCTTGCTGCCGTTTGCTAGTCCGAAAGAGCGGTGCATATATAATTAGCGATGGTTATTAACTTAGGAAGTTTATAAAATTAAACAGATCGTATAATACCAAAAAGTCACACATCCACTCCACGAGCTTGGCAAGCAAACGCTACATGCATCACACAAAATATCAAATTAGAGAGGCATCCACGTACCGGATCAGCATCATCGGATCTTCGTTCAAGCGCGAGAACGCGTCGCTGGCGGGCAATGCAGTCGTCTTGGTGAGCGCCAGCGAGCCGTACTTTGTCGTCTCGAGCTGCTTGAGGTCCGACGAATCCGCACTCGGCTTAAACTCCTTCCCGAGCAAATACTCCTCGGTGCTCGGGCCGCTCTGGGCCATCGGACCTTCGTAGAGCCAATCGACGCGCTCGAGCGCTGCGGTCTTGTTGCCATTTGCGGCCTGGAGCTGCCGCAGTTCCTGCAACTGGCGCTCCTCTTCAATGTTCTTGCGCAACTCGGCGAGTTTCTTCTCCTCTGCGTCGTGCTTTTGCTCGGCAATCCACACTTTCTCGACATTCTGCGATTGTGTGAGTGTGTGGCAGCAACGTGATACAAACGACACAGACAGCGCGACACCAGTCAGTAAGCGCGTACGAGCATGTGTGACATATAGTGGAGCAAGAAGCACGTACCTTTAGGTTCGCCGTGTGCCAGCTCTTCTTGGCCAGGAAGGCGAGCGACATGGCTGGTGATTGATGCTTGCTGTCGTTGTTGCTTGTACACTATTGCTTGTGTGTCCTCAACTTGAACAATTAGCGTACATATATATAAATACAATACTCGATTTTTAAGGACGAAATCCTGAACAGCCGTCAATTGCAAACCTGCATCACGATGGATGTGAACGACGATGGCGCTGCTGCTGCTGCTGCTGCTTCTACTGCTACTAGCGTCCACGACACAAGCGATTCACAACTACTGTTGCAATCATTAGAAGCAGGCGCTGCAAACACCAATGAGCAGCATCAGAGCGATGATACGCCAGTACTGCTCGCACGCAGATCGCCGCGCACAATGGGCACCGTGCGTCTCGGTGTAGCCGGCAGACCGTTTCCCATCGCACCTACGACAGCATTGTCAACGGCTGCAACAGCAGCTGCTGCAATGCATCAAATACAAAGCGGCAGTGCCACTACTAGCACTCGCAGGAGCGTCGCCGGTTCCACCGATCCGCACACTCAACCAGCGACAACAACGACAATTCCGCACTCGTATCACCACTTAGTCACTCAATCAGCAGCAGCACCAAGTACGTGGCGCTCTATCACCCGTTGCTGCCACCTGTTTGCATTATACAATCGCTTATACACTGGCTCTTGGTTGCCACAGTCCATCGCACATCAGTAGCAACACAGCAGCAGCCGCAACGTCACATCACGCTTGAGGTGCGTTTACTGGACTATCAGCGCATGCTGCCTTGCGCAATCGACAATAAATAACATTTATTGCAAATCGGTGCATGCTACACTATCGAATGAACGCTGCAGCGAGATCCCAACAGTCCGTTTGGCCGCAAGATCGAACAGACGCAGGTACGAAACACACTGCCTCACAGACAAGAGCAGCACTCTGTAGACAAACTGACGTCAGTTGTGGTTGCTATTGCTACGCAGCGACTGATCCACGTACCTGACGACAACGAACGCGTGCGCTTTCGCGTTCAGAAGCGTAACAACAACATCCACAACCGCAGCAGCAGCAACCGCAGCAGCAGCGAATCGCACACTCGTAGCCACAGCAGTAGACAATACAACGATGCACAGCACAACGGTGTCTCACCCGCGATAGCACCACTGCTATCCGTGTCGACAACCAGGAATCGCTCGGTCACTGCGCCTCCTATCGCGTCATTCCGTCAACTACCACGAACGTCACAGCAGCAACACCAAACGACAAGTGCTTCATCTACTAATAGCAATCGCAACGATCACAGCAGTAGACAACAAACGAATAGTAACGTCACGACAACAACAACACCGCAACAACAACCACGAGTGGATCGATTCGATCATCACTCTCTATCGCGCCAACAGCGACCACCGCAGATTATAACGACTGTTACAAATGCGACTACAACAACCCCAATACAGCACGCAACGCTCTCTTCCAGGGATGCGTTTATCGATCCACCACCGACACTCACGTCACTCTTCACACAGCACATCAGCGACGATGATGAATGCAGCACTTGTGCTGGTACCAACGTAGCGTTCCATAGCCACGCGCGTGTCGATGCACGCACTACTGCAGCGTCGTCATTGCCATCGCCAGTCAGCGTCGCTATCAACAGCACCAACAACACTAGACGACGGGCACTTCGATCGTCGTGGCGCCAGATCGACGCGTCGATCGATCACATCTACGACGATCTGACGACCGACGTTGTGCAGCACGCGCTTGCTTATCATAGCAGCAGCCCCACGCAACGACAGCAGCAGCGCACACTTGCTCGCGAACGCGCACGTGTTGCGGCAGCCGCGCTTCGTGGCAACGCACAGCAGGAACGACAGCGCGTCGCAATGCTCCAGCAGCAGCGCAGCGACGCCGAGCGCCTGTCGCAAGCGATTCGGAAGCGCAACCAGCGCGTTGGTGTAGCGTCCAGCGACCAGCAGCAGGCAGCAGCTGCTGCGATTCGCAAGCAGCGCGACGACGACGACGACGACGATGCAAGTCGACATCGCCAGCGCAAGCCACCGGTGCCGCGACAGCGGACGCGTCACAAGCGCCACACACCAACGCGTGCAGCGCAATTAGCAGACGCGACGGCTGCGATCGCAGCACAGATGAAGGAGAGTGCGATTGTGACGGATGCACGTCGGCGTACAGTGCCAGCGCCTGTAACGTCAGTCGCACGTTCGATCTTGTTGGGTAGCGACGATGACAGCAACGCGACAGCTGCTGCAGGCCAAACGACAACGTCGTCGTCGCCTGATGTGATGCAATGGGAGCAACCGCCGTCAGCAGACGACGACGAAGTCGCAGCAACGTTAGCAGCAGCGCTGACAGCAGTTGAAGCAACCGCAACAACAATTCGAGAGAGAGAAGACGCGTCAACGCCATTGCAGCAACAACAAGCACCAGTGCGTATCAAGACAACAGCGTCGACAGAGGCGACAGCTATAGACGATCAAGACGCGGTCGACGCGTTGCAGCAGCGACGCGAAGTCGCGCGCGAGTTTATGGTGCTCCAGCAGCACAGCCGCAAGCTGCAGCGCCAGCGCGAGCAGCAAGAGCGCGTCAGTGCGCGTCGGAAGCGCACAACACAGCTGCAGGAACTCGAGCGCGAGCGCCTCGCGAGTCTCCAGCGCAGTAAGAAAGTCACGTTGAAGCGCAGTCGCCGCAGCGAGTGGATCGCGCCACAAGAGCCGGTTTCGTCGCATCAGGAGCGCGATCTCCCGCCTCGTGTCGCTGCTGCTGCTATTGTCGATGTATTGAACGTACAGCAAAGCGATACGCACCAGGGCGTTCTTTATGCGGTTGATAAGCGTGCAGACGATGCGCTGATCGTACGAGACGATGACAGTAAGCGAGACGACGATAGTAGCGACAATGAACGACTCGATGTGTCGGATCAAGAGAACCAGTCGCTCAACACGCGCGAGCGAAGCGCCATTGGAATAGACGCTCTAAAGGAACAACCACGACACTCAACTGCGCTTTATGACGACACGACGACACGGGAAGACGTCGATGCGCGTTTGCGTCGCTTGTTGGAGCTCGAAGCGAAAGCGCAGCAACTCGCAGCACTTGTCACGAACATGCAACAGCATCAACACACGAGCAGGAGTCACCTGACGCAGTCCCACGTGTCGTCGCTTCGACACAGCAGCACGAATAGCAATGACGTCGACGACAATTCGGTCATGCAACGCGACGAACGACGCGATGCCGATCGAGCAAGTGACGTCGCGTCGATCGCACAGAACGTCGCTGACGACGACGACGAGCACGAGCGACGCAACAGCGACGATGACAACGATGTTGACAGCAGCAGCAAGAGCGACGCGCAGCTGGAGACTGTAACGACTGCTGAAGGAGCCGATGCGCGCAGCAATAGCGATAGTGCAGACAACACTGTGCGACGGCGCTCGATCGACGCAACAACATCGTCGGCGTCGCTCGCGACGCTCACGACGATGGCCGCGCAGATGAACAGCTTGAGCGACTTGCTCGAGTTTGATCCACGGTCGATTGGCGTCCAGCGCATCAACGTCACGTGGCCGACGCACGAGCGCTCCAGTGACAATATGGACGATGCTGTGGAGACTGAGCTACATGCGCAAACGCACTTGGACGCTTCCTCCTCCTCGTCCTCGTCGTCCAGTGCGTCGTCTAGCGCATCAGCAGCAGACGAACCCGTGCCGCCAAGTCGCCATCGATTGCGTCAGTCGCTGGACGACGACAACGACAACGACGACAACGACAATGGTGATACATTTGCGGCAACGATTCAAGCGTTCATGGCGCAGCGACAGTTGCCGACTACGCACAACGTCGCTCCAAGTCGTACGATCCGCGTCCATCGCGCGACGACGACGACGCATATAGACACCATCCGCCACGCTTCCGTATGGACGACGCACAAGTCGTCGCTTGGCGGCAAGAGCAGCAAAGCTGCTGCTGTAGCAACAACTGCAATGAGCGACGCGTTCCTCCAGCTCGTGCGCGAAGCCGACGACTCGTTGAGCGTCATCCATAGCGCAGCGCAAAAGATCTGGAACGAACAGCAGCAGCGACAACGCCACGAAGCCGAACGGATGCGTTTGGACGCAATCGAGACGGCGCGACGCGACCAGCAGCGCAAAGACGAGCAACTGCGAAGCGTCATGGCGTCACTGACTGCGCGACCGGCGTCCAGCGACGATCACGGCGAGAGCGGCAGCGATGCGGACGATCAAGAGCAATCGCAAGACGCAGACGACGCAGCGCCACCTTCGTACAGTCGCCTTGAGGACATCATGCAAGCGATTGCAGACGACCGCCGACGTGAACTAGCGGACGCTACGGGCGTCGACGAGACGCGGTCGGCGCTGCCAGCGTTCTGGGACGATCTGCTCACTGGCGATGATGAGACAACTGCGCGACAGCGACACACGCCGATCGATCGCTCAGAGCTCCATCGGCAGCAACGTGCACAGCAGCAACAGACGCGTCAAGACGGTGAAGACGCTGATGCAGAAGCAGACGAGGGCGACGACGCGACGCACCGCGTACACTCGCCACGGTCACTCGCACGGCAATTGCTGGCCGAAGTCGAGTTCCACGACGTACTGCACGACGCGCAACTGCAGCTGACGATGCTCGAACAGGCGCAGACGCTCGAACAGGCGCAGAACGAGACACTGACCGTTGCAACAGCGTTCAGTGAAGAGATCGCGCAGACGGTTGTCGATCATCAGCTGGCGCTCGACCACGCGACGCTCGCGAAGCAATTCGATGGCGATTTGAGTGCTGTGCTGCACGAATTGGAGGCAGTGGAGCGGCAGCAAGAGCAGGACGCCATGGAAGAGAAAGTACAGACGCAGCGCGCGCTGCAGCGTGCGAATCTGCGCGAGTCGACCGCGCAGACCGACTCGATCAATCGCATCGATGCTGCGACGCATGCGCCACTCACGACCGAGTCGGGGACGCAACCAATGCAACGAACGTGTGACGCTGCTGTCCAGTATGAGGGTGTTGAGGTAGAGAAGTCGTCTGGTGTTGCTGCTGTAGCTGTCGCGTCTAGGAGCGACGCAGGAGACGATGAGGAAGAAGAGGAGGGGGAGGAGGCGTACAGCGATGACGCGTACTCTGCCGATACGTTTGAGCACGCGAGTCGATCGACGGCAGCAATTGACAGTCTCCAGCAGCAGCATCGCAAAACGTCAATGGACTCGATCAGCGACATCTCAGACGACGCGGACGTTGTTGCAAGTGCATCGAGTCGTGTTGTTGCAAGTGAAGTCGATAGCGTCGCGTCGATGGACGAAGGTCGTGGCGACGACAAAGTAACAGCGAAGCGAACGACAGCAGCGATTGAGAGCGGCGGTGACGACGAGATCGAGAGTGAGGAGGATGAGGAACTAGCGAATGGCAGCAGCAAGAGCGATGACGACAGTGTTGCGTCGTCACTGATCGACGAGACGAGCATCGTTGGAAAGAGCGACCGCAGCGCGTTGGACGCAGCGGCTTCTGCTTCCGTCGCGTACGACGACGACTTTGAAGCGTCGATGTCAGCGAATGGTGCAGCCGACAAGCGCGTACGTTCGCTGTCAGCAGTGTCATCGGCGTCCGACATTGCAGACGACGACGACGACGAGCATTTGATCGCAGACGCAGCCGCGCAGCGCGCATCGGAATCCGCAATCGCAAGTGAGTTGGAAGAAGCCGATAGTAGAGCAGATAACAGCGACGTCGAACGTGATGATGATGCGATTGCGTCTTACGCGTCGTCCGCATACGCGTCCGAGTTTTCCACCAGCGCTGCTGGTGCTGTCGCTGCTTCTACTGCTGCAGCGCCACGATCGACCACCACAGCAGCCTACACGCTACGCAGCGCAGCCGCTGCAGCTCCACGATCGCCCATGACGCCGCAGTCGTTTACGTTTATACAACCCACTGGCGCCGTCGATGCGGACAATGCAGCACTCGTGCTGGCCGTGCAGCGCGACTTGGAGCTACGTCGTCAGAGCGACGAGTCGCTGTTCGTGTTGCGGCTCCAAGTGCTTGCGCACAACCTCGAACGCGACCTGCAAGCGATGGATCAGGACGATGCATTGAATAATGATGATGCAATTGCACTACGAAAGCAGGCGGTGCGCATGACGTTTGCGTCCGAGACCGCGAGCATCGAGAGCTTGCGCGCCGCGTCGATCGCTCGGTACTATCAGGACCTCGTTGCGTTCCAGTCGCTGTTGCGTAGCGCTGCGGTCGCTGGACCGACGCAGCGACTCGCTAACGCTGTACCGACTGCTGCTGGTGCTGGTGCTGGCGCAAGACTAACTGCTGTCGGTACGAGTCGTTCCGAGGCTCTGACGCCGCCGACAATTGCTGCTGTTGCAAGTGGCGACAGCAACGACGCGAGCGACGCATACGATGATGCGTTTGCATCTGTGAGTAACGACGCAGACGCGAAAGAAAGACGCGTTGCCAGCAGTGAGAGCGACGTGTCGGAGATCGCGGATGTGGAGGACGACGACGCGTCGATTGAGGACGATCCAGAAGTCGCTGCTGCGAGTGAAGAGGAAGAGGACGAAGAGGACGATGCGTACGACGACGGATTTGCGTCTGCGAGTCTCAGTGACAAAGCAATCGCAGCTGAAGCAGCGCCGCCAAGCGCAGAAACAGACGACAGTGACGACGATGATGCGATCGAGGATGCTGTTACGGCTGCGTCTGCTGACGAACGAGCGAATGCGACGTCGAGTGTCGATGTGTCGATCGATGACGATGACGACGACAATGGGATCGACGATGCAGCGAAAGAGAAAGAGGACGAAGAAGAAGACGACGACAATGTCGACGACTACGACGACGAATTTGCGTCGATCAGTGCGAGTGGCGACACGCGCGGCGCTTTCGTTGCTGCTGCTATTGGCGATAGTGTGATCGAGGACGACGACAACACGGTGGAGGAGGAAGCCGAAGAAGAAGCGAACGAGGTCGAAAGCGACGCCAACGACGATGCGTCGCTCATCGAGTCGGAGCATTTCGACGACGACTTTGAAGTCGACGACGACGATGACGACGTCGCTGCCGAGCGCATTCCCGACGATAAGGACGTTGCGGCAGTGGACAACGCAGCGCAACACGCGCACGACGACAGCGACGCGTCCTCGTTGCACCCCACATCAACGGCAGCGAACGAGCAGTTGACTGCGCCGTCCGAGGACTCGTCGACGACTTTACTCCTAATCGATCAAGTCGCGCAGCTGCAGCAGCAGGTTGCATTGCAACCAACTGTTGCAGAGCACGCTTCAGCCGCCGCCAAACTCGCACGGAAGCAGCTGAAAGCGATCGAGCTCGTCCACGCAAAGGAGCAGTTGCTTGTGATCGAACAGCGTCGGTTTGCGCTGAACGAACAGCAGCGGCAGGTGCAGACACTGGCGCTCGCTGCGATCCAATTTGACGTCGATGCGAAACTGCACCAAGCAAAGCAACAGATCCAACAGCAGCTCGATGCCGACATGAAGAGCATCCAGCAGTCGTTTGCGACTCCGCTTGTAACAGGCGCGCCAGTTAGCGGGCAGCACATTGCGTTGTCGCCACGACCGATGGATTATTCGCCGTCTGTTACTGCAGTGCCGCCTGTACGACAGCCGACAGTGCCAATGCAGATGGAACGCGAGGCGGAAAAGATGAAGGAAGAGGAAGAGGATGCGTACGACGTCGAGTCGTTTGAAGGCGATGGACAGAGCGCAGCGGTGGAGGAGGACGCGTCGTTTGCATCAGAGGACGACGATGCGAGCGACGACGCGACGCTATCCAAGCAGCAGCAGCAGGCTACAAGAGACGTTGTGGACGAGGAGGAGGAGGATGCAGTTGCAAGCGAACGTGATAGCGACCGACGCGACGACGAACGTGCGGGTGGCAGCGACGTTGCGTCAGAAATTGCAAGTGATTCGGCCGCAGTCATCGAAGGCGTCGACGATACAGACGACGATGATGCGATCAGCGATGGCGATAACGTTGCGTCGGATGCTGCGAGTGGAGACGCATACGCTGACGATTCGTTCGATGCTGCTGCTTCTGTTACTTCTGTTGCTTCTGTTGCTGCAGCATCTGTTGCAGAAGTGGTAGCAGAAGTGGAAGCAGACGACGACAAGGTTGCGGTGGAAGAGGAAAATGACGCCGATGCATTTAGCGACGACGATGACTCTGCTGCATACGCAGACGATGACTTTGACAACGCATCGGAAGCGTCCGCTGCTGATGGCATCACGCCAACCGATGCACACGTGACAGATGCATTCGACATCGACAGCGACGCAAATCGGCCGATCGTGTCGTCATTGCCACTCAACGACGTCTCGATCGAGCAGCTCACGCATGCGATCAGCAACGTCACGCTGCAGCTGACGGTCGCCCACAGCGTTGACACGATTGCACACGCAGTAGCAGCAGCAGCAGCAGACGCAAGCAGCACAAACGCACTACTCACGGAAGCGTCCGGTGTCTTTGTGTTACCGTTACCTCCGCAACAGTACGACGCTGTCGCTGCTTCAACGTCGTCACTGAGCATCGAAGAGTCGATCTTGACGAAGAGTATTGAAGCGCAAACGACGCGACTTGCAGCGCTGCGACAACTGATTATCGACCGCAAGCACGAACTGCTGGCGATTCAGCACGATCTGCGGGTCGAACAGCGCAAAGACGAACTTCGTCATGACGAACGCACGCTGCTGGACGAAGTCGAGCGCATGGAAATGGGATTACGGGTCGATCAAGCAGCGCTCGCACTTGCACGACAGCGCAATCGGTTGGAGCAACAGCAGCTCGCAGCGCAGCACGCAGCGCGCAGTGCAGTGGACGACAGCACGAACGGCAATGGAGGGCTCTTGGTCGGATATGACTACGTCGAAGCCGTCGAGCCGCTGCTGTTGTCGCGTCTGTGCGTCGAGCAAAGCACACAGGTCGAGTGGGTGGCAGACGCAGTAGCGCCGACGGAGAGAGAAAAGGAGAAGAAATACAAGTGGGGGACGACGGCCGACAGTGCGAGTCAGACGGATCGCGCAGCACTTGCAGCTGCACGCGCCGCGCGTCTTGTAGACACCGATCTGCTTGGTCCCTATGTCTACGTCGAAGCGGCAGAGCGTGTTGTTGCTGCTGCTGTAGAGCCAGCAGAGACAGCTGAGGCAGCTGCTGATCAATTGATCAATATGATCGATGCTGCTGAGAATGACAAAAGCGACAGCTACGATCTACTGAGTGGCTTTGCGTACGTTGAAGCCATCGACGCAGTCGCTGCCAGCAGCAGCATGAGGGAGAGGAGCAGCAGCAACGACGCGATCGACTTGCTTGCGTCGTTTGACGTGGTCGAAATGGTCGAGATTTGTGCGCCGCTGCTGTTGCTACCAGACGCAACGATACGCAATCACGACGCTGAACCTGAAGCTGTAGCGACTAGTGATGACGACGATGGTGATGATGACGATGACCGAGGCAGCGCATTCGCGTTTGAGAGCGATCGCGACCACGAAGAACCGGCAGCAGCGACTGCGGACGATATTGTCGACCAGAGTGTTGAAGTCGATGGCGACAACACCACGAGCACTTCGTTAATACAGCAACGCGTTGCAGACGCACTGGGGGACGCACTGCTGGACGATGTCGTGAACGGTACGATGCTGGATGATGACGAGGCAGTCGTATGACTTGGTGGCTTGGTTGATTTTACTCACGCTTTCTCTCTATCTACCTGCGTGTTGATGTCTATCGATCAACAGACGCGCTGCGTATTTGGCGCGATCGACGGCAGCGGATTGCGTCGTTGCGTCTTCGCACAACCAGCGCACCCTGCAGTCGAGCGTTGCTGTCGTCTTCTTCCACATCCACTGCTGTCAACCACCAACACAGTGTGGACGATACCGACAGTGTTGTCGACAACGCTGCATCGGCGAGCGAACAGGACGATCGGAGACATGCGCGTCGTGCTAGTGAGTTAGCAACAGCAGCAGCAGCAGCAGAAGTAGAAGCAATCGACGACCGCAAACAGGTGGTCGATCGCGTCACAAACGCGCTCTTGGACAACCTGCTGACTGAAGCAGTGCATGCGACAGCGACACTTACAACGCAGCAGCGCAGCAATGATGGCAGCTCGACAGCTGCAGCTACGGACGCAACAGCAGAGCGTTTATTGCCACGTACACCGACGTTGTCGTCGTCACGGTCGAGTGGACGGTGTCCGAGTGCTGCGTTTGGGCGTCTCCCGTACGAGTCGTCGCCACAGCTCCAAGCGCAGATCACAAACTGGATTCTCGACGATCTCTTGCACGGCGAACAGCTTTTTGATACTACCTACAATAACAGTAACACATGATAGAGTAGTGGAGATGATAGGATCGATGTCACAGAGCTGTACTTATTGAGACGACCGACAGAGCAACACGTTCAGTAGACAATCACACATGCGCGACTTCCTAGCTCGAACGAGTGCTGCTGCTGTTGCTGCTGCTGTTGCTACTGTCTGTCTCCTGACTGCTACTGGCAGCATCACTCGCGTTCCCAGGACCAGCAACGAGCTTGCGCGCGAGCAGCAGCCGCAGAATCGGCGGCGTGAACAGCGGCAGCGCCGACGCGATGTCCGTGTCGGCGAGGTACTTGGCGCCACGGATGTGGCCACGACATGCGTGGGCGCCGCAGCGACACACAAACTGCTCGTCCATGTCCCACTCGCTCGTGCTGTAGTCGAACGACAGGTGCTCGCCCTCTTCGATCGCACGCGTCGCGACGAACGCAACCTCCGGTGTGTTCTCCGACACCACGAGGCGCGCGTTTGGGTCACAGCTGTGGTTCACGTACTCGAGGCCGCCGGCAAACTCGAGGTGCTTGCTTGCGTCGACTTGGACAGTGAATCGCGTCGGACGTTCGTGCTGATAGACAGTCGGTAGCAAGATAAAGAGAGAGGAAGACAACGTCAGTTTCGAGTGCTTGTACATGAATGGCAATCACAACACACGTAGACGTACAAAAATGCCTGGTGCCGTGCCAATGACGCTGCCGGCGGTGAACGGCACGGCTGCGACTGCTGAGCTCCAGTGCTCGTTGAGCTGCTCGATGACGAAGCGACCGTCGGCTGTCGGTGGCATGTAGCGCGTCGGTGTGTGTTGCTGCTGCTCATGCTGCGTGTCGCTCGATGTGGTCGCGACGCGCGCGCTCGAGGACGCTGGTGTCGCAGCAGCGGCAAACGCGCGGCGCTGTGTCGCGAGGAAGCGCGAACCGATCGCAGAGACCCTGTGGCGCTGTTGGCAGAGCATTATGGTGAGAGTGATGGGGAGGGGGTTGCGTCGGCGGAGTTGGCGTTTGTTCTGGTGCGGAGCGCGCAAATGCCAAAGTGATCGTGTGCTTCGTGGTGTCGAGGCAGATCGGTCACTTGTCGACGGCGTCCATGCTTGTCAGTATCGGATGCGTGACAATCGCCGTAGTGCTGGCTCGAGCTGCAGTTTCTGCATCAGAATGAGCGCTTGTGATGAGGCGAGTAAGAGTGCGATGCGATTCGAGGACGATTGGACAAGTTGAGTTGTAAAAAACAAGCGC
>JAADXH010000144.1:0-36675 GCA_023337595.1 Globisporangium camurandrum
CCACCGCCACGGCCACCAAAGCCACCACGGCCGCCGCCACGGCCACCGTCGCGGCCACCGCCACGGCCACCAAAGCCACCGCCGCCGTTTTGGTCGCGCGACTTCGCAAAGTTCACACGGATCGCACGGCCGTTGACGTACTCGCCACCCATCTTGACGGCCTCGTCGACGGCCTCAGTCGTCGCAAAGTCAACGTGACCAAAGCCACGGAACTCACCGGTCTCACGGTCCGTTGCGAGGCGGCAGTTGAGGATCTCCCCGCAGTGGCCAAACGCTTCACGGATCGACTCTTCAGTCACGTCCCACGACAAGTTACCAATGAAGATGCTCGTGCAGCCCTCTGGCTTCTCCTCAAACACGTTCTTCTTCTCCGCCGTGCGGATCTTCATCCACCGGCCACCAAAGTCCTGGCCGTCCATCGCCAAACCCGCAGCAACGCCGGCGGCGTCCGCAAACACGACGAACGCCGTGCCGCTCGAGCGGCCGTTCTGGAGCGGAATGCGCACGCCCGTGACCGTGCCGCAGCTGTCGAAGTGCTCCTTCACCTCGTCCTCCGTTGCCGACCACGGGAGACCAGCAATGAAAATTTCGAGGCTCTCTGCTGGGGTCTCAACGGCAACGGCCTCCCCGTCGCTCGCTTTCTGGACCTTCGCGGCCGCCGAGTCATCGGCCTCCGAGTTCTTGCGCTTCTTTGAGATGATCTTTGGTTCCTCGGTTTCCGAGTCGCTCGAGTCGCTCGACGACGAGTCAGACGAGTCCGAGCTGTCCTTCTTCGCGACTGGCGCCGCTGCGGCCTTCTTCGCAACTGGCTTCTTGGCCGCTGGCGTCTCTTCGTCGTCCGATGAATCCGAGCTGTCGCTGCTGTCCGAGCTGTCCGCCTTCTTCGCAGCGACTGGCGCCGCCTTCTTCGCGACCGGCGTCTCGTCGTCCGACGAGTCCGAGCTGTCGCTGCTGTCCGACGACTCGGCCTTCTTCGCAACGACCTTCTTCGTCGTCGTCACGGTTTTCTTCGTCGCAACGACCGCGACCTTCTTCGGGGTCTCGTCGTCCGAGCTGTCCGAGCTGCTGCTGTCCGAGCTCGAGACGACTGGCTTGGGTGGTGGGGCGGTCTTGGTCGACTTCTTGGCCATGGTTGCTAGCTGTTGTGTGCGTGGGTTGGTTGTGGTTGTGTGTGTGTGTGCGGAGACGACGATAGCGAACTGCTTGTGTGTGTTTGTTGGGCGGTGGCAGTGGCGAGCAGAACAACGCGATACACTTTGGCCAGCACGAATGACTGGACGATTGGATCGAGGATGAAGCGACACCAATAAACTGCGTCTTCAAGAGCTGCTGTTTGGATTTGGTTGGCTCTGAACAAGAGCTGTGGGAAATGCCGTAAGCGACATACAGAGGGTTTACGAAGTCTTCGAATTGGCGCGATAACCTGTATAAATGGTTACAAAAGGTCAGCTGCGAGTCTGAGAGACCTTAACTGTCACAAATGTCAAAAACCTGCTGATCTTGTCTACAAAATGAACAAGTTTTGAGCAAGATCAACAGGATACTTTCGATGCAAAACGCATTCCACACGTACTTCTATTTTATCACACATTTGTAGCAATTGTTGTTGCGCTCCCTGTGCCACACATTCTCACACCACATACGCGAAATTGAACCAAAATCGAACCGAACGACAAAAAGCTGCAAGCGTCAACGTCAGCGTGCGTGTGCGAACTTGCTGCATCTGCGAGTCCCCGGCACCTCTTTTTCCTCATCATCGACAGCGCAACACCTCACGGCTGCACGATGGACATGAATGGCGTCCCACACGGCACGATTCTGCCAATGCCGATCGGCGCGGGTATGCCGATTGGTCTCGATCCAGCAGTTGCAGCAGCTGCGGCGGCCGCCGCTGCACTGAACGACCAGGTCATTGCTGAGAACAAGAAGCGCCGCCGCACCACATCTACTGACGGCGCAAAAGCGTTCGACGTCAGCGACCACGACAACGCAGCTGCTGTCGCTGCTGCTGTTGCGGACGCAGCACAGTTTGCAAACGCAACGGACGTCGGCAACGTCGTCCTGCACCAGCACCACGACCAGCCGACTCTGATTCCGCACCACCACCAGCACCAGCAATTTACCGCAGACCACGACGACGATGAGTCGATGCAGGACGTCATGGCGAAGATGAAAGAGATCGCAGATGCAAACGCAGCCGCGCAATTTCCACTCGCGACACCGTCGTCGCCATCGCAATCGCCATCGCAATCGCACTCAATCGACACGCGCGACGACGACGTCGTCGAGTGCAAGCGCATGGGGCGCGTGTCGTTCAACTCGTGGTTCGAATTCGACGCGTACTTTGAGCTGTACATGCAAGAGACGTTCCAGCCGTTTCGCATGCGCTCGTCGTGTAGCGTCGACGCGTATCGACGGAACCAACAGAAAGTCATGATGACGAACAAAAACTCACGCGGGCGGCGCATTGAGTTCCCCGATGCTGCGATCCACCACCATCGGATATACATGTGCACGCACGCGATGAAAGCGCGCTTCCGGGGTGCTGCAAAGCGACCGGGACAAGTTTACCGCGGTATGGGCTGCGTCGCAAAGATCAACGTGAAGATCAGTCCGAGTGACAATGCAAACAAGTACATGGTCATCGTGACCGATCAGGTAGGTTGTTGTCCGCAATATGTGACGTTTCCTCTTTTGTGTGGCACGTTTTTGCGGAGTTGCCACAGTTGTGGATGTTGGAGTGTGTGCACCTACCGGTATATACCGGTATATATTTCGCACGTACCAGTAGTTTACTGGTATTGACTTTGTTGGACGCTTTGGGTTGTAGGTCGTGACGCACAATCATTCGATCAGTCGTGAGGACTATGAAAAGTACCCAGATGTGTTGTTGAAGACGATGCGGCGCAACCAATTGGGCGTATCGATGCAAGCGCGACAGCCGACGCCCAAGTTTGAGACCCCCGGACAGACGCACAAGTACGAGCGGACGTTGGCGCTTTTGACACCGTTGGCAGAAGCCATGGCGCAATTGCCCGATGACGAGTTCGAAGCGCAGTTCAGCGAGCTCCATAAAGTGTACATGAATACGGCCACGGAGCAAAACACGGTGTGAGGCGGGCGGCGTTGGCCAGCGACCGTGGCCGTAACAAGACGCACACACGTATGGATAACGACAGAGTGATCGAGAGCGTTTGAGAGCGAGAGCGTGAGAGAGCGTGAGAGAGAGAGAGAGCGTGAGCGTGAGAGAGAGACGTGTGTGCATACGTGCATGTAGAGTTGGCGAATGCGTTTGTCAGGTTGCGCTTGCGTCTCGTTGTTACGCCTGCAATTGCGTCGATGTTGCCTTTTGAGATGCCTTGAAAGTGATGCTGTCGAAGTTGCTGTTTACCGGTATTTTAGTTTTAAAGGATTTGTCAATACCGGTATGTTTGCGCTACCAGTACTGGACTTGTCCTCGAGAACAAATTGGGACTTCGACGTTAACAAAGAGCAGCCAAAAAACAAGCACCGCTTGCAGTCGACTGACAAGCGCCGACTGCACGCCCCCACTCTGCAGCATCGCGCAGCGCCTCGTTGTACGTAGCGTATTATATACATGTATGTGTGCCGTGTATCCTCCTCCGTCTTTTGCTGCAGTTGTGTGTGTTGGCTTCGTCACGCACATGCTGTACGCGCAAGAGGGGGAGAACAGTCGCGACAGTTGCAACACCACAACGTTCGTCTTCTCGATCCTATCGACTCACGTAAAAACCTACACCAAACTCGCTCATTCGTGCTCCTCCACAGCAGCAGCAGTCGCCATACAGATCGCCTAACGACTGCCCAACTGCCACCAGCAGCATGGCCGATCCAACATCGGGCATCGATACGCCGACGACGAGCGTCGTGCTCGAGCCGTCCGAGTCGTTGGCGTTCCACTTGCAGCCGCAGACAGCACCGCAGGCCGTGTTGACGATCCGAAACGTCTCGGACACGCGCAAGATCGCATTCAAAGTCAAAACGACGCGGCCGTTGCGGTACCTCGTGCGCCCGAACCAAGGGATGTTGGGCCCGAATGGCGCGGCGTCGATCATGGTGATCTTGCAGCAGCGCGACTGCGACGAGCTACTGCGGCTCGATCCGAGCGAACGGACGTTGTCGAACGATAAGTTCTTGGTCCAGAGCATCTTTGCAGACGATGCGTTCTACGAGTCGGTCAAGACGAAAGCCCCAAAAGAAATGGCCGACGAACTCACGTACATGTGGTCCGCGACCGACAAGAAGAGCTTGTCGAACAAGAAACTCCGCTGTCGCTTTGTGCAAGAGGGTAGTTTGAATGCTACAGCAGCAGAAGCGACGACAGCAACAGCGACGAACGGTAACGACAGTCCCAAGCGCCCGACGTTGCAGACGCAAGCGAGTCTCTACAGCAGCACGAACAGTTTGTTGCCACCACAACAACAACAACAAGCGCCACGTGCACCTGTCGCAACGCCAGCGCAGCTGTCGGCTGCATTGCTGCACGATCCAACGAAACTGGAACATCTGGTATGGAGATGGGACACGTTTGACTTGGAAAATGTATACTGTTGAGAGTTTTATCGCATGTTCGTGTCTTGTTTTGTACTCGAACCCACAGGACGCAAGCGCAGATGTCGTTGCATTGCGGAAAAAGTACGACGAACTCGTTGCGTTCACTGTCCAGTTGACTGCACAGCGCGACGTGCTGTTGACGGACTTGGACAAGACGCGACAGCTCGTACAGAAAGCCAGCGTGGATGCGCACCAGCGCACCAAGAAACTGGACGATGCGGCGGCATCTGCCTCGACGCTCCGACAGCGCAAACCGACTGGCAATACGACAGACGATGCAGCAACTACGTCACGAATGACTCACTCGAGTGCGCGCGACGCTGCGGTGCGTTTCATCGTGTGTGTTTCTGTTGTTGTATTCGAATCGAATGGAGACGCGCGTGGTGGACTGACGCGAACTGGCTCTTGTGGGTATATATATATAATTGGGCAGGCGTCGTTCGGGTTGTTCCACTTGCTCGTGTGTGCGATCGTTTTCTTCTTGGTCGGTCGCTACGCATAAGTGGAGTAAGGAAGAGAGAGCGAGACGTGAGTGGGGAGACAAAAGACAGCGATCGACAAAACGAGTACGAAAGGAGCGAAACAGGACGAGCAATAAAGACGAACAACAACAACAACAACAACGCACGACGTTTGTTGGTTCGATCGTATGTTCCATCCTTCTCTCTCTCTCTCTGTTGTCCTACTCTTTCTCTCTCTCTCTCTATCATTGTCGCGTCCTTTTTATGTTTTTGCACCTAGTTGAGGATCGTCGCAAAGCTCATCTTGCGCTTCCCATTCCCGTTGCCATTGCTACTACTCCCGCGGACGCTCGTCAATGGCGCCAACGCTTTGCGCTTGAACCGTCGACCGTCCGGGCCACTGCTGCTGCCACCACCGTCGCTGCTCATTGCACCCGACGTTGACAACGTTGCGCGTACTGCCAAACGCTCTTTCATCGACAGCATTGCAATCGCTGCAGCGTCGCTGTCCGAGTGCGTCCCGCCACTCAACGCAGCAGCGCGTGGCGGGACGTCTGCTATCGACGACGGCGCTGACACTCGCGCCTGCTGCTGCTGCTGCTGCTGTTGCTGCTGCTGCGGTGGATCGATGACATCGAACGTCCCGTCGTCGTCGCCATCGTCGTCGTCGCCGTCATCATCCTCATCGCCGTCGTAGTCGCCGACGCTCTCGAGCTGTTTCAATTGCCACGCGTCGCCCCGCAACGACTGAACTTGCGTCAGTGGCACCGAGTCTTCTGACCGTGGCGACAGATCGCGCAATGCGCGTGCAGCGCACTGGCTCTCAGTGCGATCGTCCGACGCTGTGCGCACGAATGGCGACGACGCACTGCGTTCGTCCGGTGATGTGCGGCCAGTGCTAGAGGTGCTGCTGGTCGTAGTGCGCCGTGGATGCGCGGGACTGTCGCTCGAAGGCCGTAGTTCGTTGGCTGGTGTGCCTACATTAGGATCGCTCTCCCATCGTCGTCCCGCACTCTTTTGTGCATCGTGCTGTTCAATGCTCGAGCCCGTTGCGGCCATGAACAGATGCTCGAGCCGATCGATCATCGCAAGCAACGGGACGTACGTTGCAAACGGCTGTTTCATCAAGATCGTGTGCATAAACTTGTGGCGTGTCGCATATCCGGTCCACTTGTCGTGTTTCTTGAGGATCTTTGAGATGCCACAGAAATTCATGACTGCAAAGTTCTCGAGCAGCAACAGCTCTTTGTAGAGCGCTACGCAGCGTTTCATGAGCTCAGTCTTCGTCTCTGGCGTCGGTGTCGACTGTAGAGACACAATATACATACGTATAAGTCGCCTGTGCTTGTTTTGTAGTAGGGGGTCCTATAGTAGGCACACACGCAAAAAAACGCACCTCGAGGTCGTGTGCGAGCTGTTCGATCGCAGTCACTTGGCTCGTGTGTTTCGCCTGTTCGTGGACGAAAAAGTCTGCAATGTTTTGGATTTCGACGCGCAATGTGCGAAAGAACTTCATCTCGTCCGGTGATTTGCCTAATATAGGGCAATTTCAAACCTGTCGGTCTCGACGAGAGGGAATGGATACAATAGCGAAAACAAGCGCGCAACGTACGGATGCTGTCGTTGTCTTCTTTTGCACTCGGTTTGATCTTTGTCTTGACGAGTTTATCGCCCTGGAGCTTCTCTTCTTTCTGGATATGTGCACAGTCTTTGATGATGTGCTTGAGTTGTTTGTAGTCGACCCAATGCGGTTCCCACGACGTCGACGACATTTGCATCGACTGCTGCAACACTTTGCCAAACTTCATGGCTGTTTGTTCTTGTGGTGGATGTGTTGTTGTTGTTGTTATTGTTGTTGTGGTGGTGGTAGTGGTGGTGTGGATGGATGGATGGATCTGACTGCGATCACGATGTACATGCAGACGATAAGAGACAGGAGCAACAGTACGTCAGTCACACGCTGTAGCAGGTAGCAGGCAGTAGTCGCAAGTAGCAGACGCACGCGGCCGTGGAGATGGCACTTGAAGACGCAGAATGAAGTGCGAGCGATGCCAATCAAAATGATCGATTGCACTGCTGCTCGCACTTCTCTCTGCCTTTTGCGTTTGACGAGCACACCAGGTCTTTTCATGCAAGTCACGCACATGTAGCACACATGGCATTCCGTTTTTGTCATAGCGTGCAACAGCGCCAGAGAATGAACAGCCAAGTGCATGCGAGATTCACTGGTATACAAAGATCCATACGTTGTGTGCGAATGCAGGATTCGCCCACACAAACGCACACGGCAACCACTCCAAAAACACTCGCTGGCTCGCAACCGCTTACCTTGAGGTGCGCACTCGAGCTTTGATACAGCGGCGGCGGTGGTAGTCGATCGATCGGCTGCACAGGTAGAGTTTTGACACGTGAAAAACAAGGTCGAGCTACGGACGTGTGCTGGCGGTTCTTAATATGGAGACAGAGCAAGTCGAATCGGCGAGTTGTTTGGTAGCTTTTTGCTACCATTCACGCGCGCGACAATAATAGGTTGTTCGCATTGGGTCAAATGTGCCGAACCAAAACTGCTAAACGTCATACAAATCGATGCAGAATTAGGGTTGTGTGCAGGTCGTCGCACTGCTGCGTCCTTCTTGCCGAGCACTCGACTACAAACAACAACAAACGACGACGCAAATGAAGCGCAGGACGAACATGAATGGATGGATGGATGGTCAGCAAGGAGTTTTGCAAGGTCGTTTGCAAGGTCAGCAAAAGCAAAGGACGATCGATCTTGGCGCTTGTACGACAAACAGCATTGCCATTCGCGATGCAATCAACAACAACGAGACACCATCAATAGCAAAAGTGCGTCCAGACACTTGGCTCCAATCAAACTCGCTCGAAGCACTTCGATTGGAAGTTGCAGCGAGGGTTCTTTTTCCGAACGCAACACATCAAGGCGGTAAACAACATGTCAATGTTGCCACTTATGACATCGGTGTTCAAGGTGACAAATGGTGCTCGTATACTTTGCCTGAAAGCGACGCCATAACACAGCATGCTGCCGATGCCTGAAAGTGCAATTGCAACGCACACACATCTAATGTATCAATGTCACTCCCTTCGTACCCCACTTTTCCCTCACACGTCATTTGCATACGTCATTTGACCTCACCATGTTTGTTTGCAAGCCGACTCGACGAAGACCTGCTCAGTGTATCGTTTTTCACGTGTCGCTAGTCAGTGTCATTGCTGGCGCGCACGGCAGCAAGATGTATCTGATGTCTCTATGCGCTTGCTTGCTCTATCTTGACGCAGTGTTGCAGCTATTAAACGAGCCAACCATTTACACACATCAGCAGCCAAGCGCTGTCGTGACGACCAGAAGGCAGATCGAGCGACACGAATCGCAATCGTTGTTGATAACAACAAACGCAAAAGCGTAGAGGCAAAATTGCGCACATCTGATTGTAGTACTGAATCTGTAGACTCTCGCTAAAGCTCGTGCGCGTGGCTAGAAGAGCGTCGGTAGGAGAGTGCTGACGAGAGAGTGTTGGAGAGAGAAGTGTGCGGTCGGTTGCTTCCCAACTGAACAAAGACGGGCGATTTTGCACCATTTTCGACTAAACCTACAAAACAGACTGCAAGTGTGCCCATAAAAAGAGCTGTGACGCAAGTTGCCCGACCAGCATGTCTTCAACCGACCATGAGCGATACAGATTTCGTACTGATGCCTTTCGTCATGCACGAACCTTGATATATAGACCACTCCAAGCTTATCTGCTTTGAAAGCGGCGGCAGTGTGTATGCGCTTGTGTGTTTGACGCAAGACTTGGTGTAAGGTATCGAGACACGTGACTTGTGTCCAGAACTCACAGCTGCACGAACGTCACATTGAAAAGTACCGATGTCGTCATCGTCGCCACCTTGTCATTGTCGTCGACACCACGGAGCTCTCCTCGAATGCCCGAACATAATTCGTTTGATCCTATTCGTTCACACAGTATGCAGTACACTCGTGCAGCTCTGGCTCTCTCTCTCTCACCAACAAACTCGTCCCTCTTTTCCCTTGATCACTCGGGAGCATACTACACAATAGCACTCAATCACTTGTTTATTCTATGCATTGTAATACAAAAATCGCAAGTCGGCCGTTCACTCGCGTCGCTCTATGTCACGTCGGTCTCTCAACTCATTGGCATCATCTACACTTTCGACCTCCACAGCAATCCAACATCCGCTAAACCATTTCGCCGTCGTCGTTGTCGTCGTCGTCACTGCCAATGTCTCTATGCATAGATGATGACGTCAATGGCGCTACGTCCACTGCCTCCTTCGCCTCCTCGTCACTCCGTCGACCACCAAACGTCCGCGCTTCTTTAAAATCGTCTTCGTCGTCGCTCCCGATCGTAAACTTGGGCGACAACACAGCCGCGCGGGGCGACACGACCTGCTGCCGGCGCGGCGGCGACCGCACAGCAGTCGTACTTGTCGTCGAGTCAGGTGGCTCAGTAGCATACTGATTCATCTGCTGCAACTGCTGCTGGTCGTGGACGTCGTCGTCGGTCGCGTAATCCTCTTCCTTGGGCGTCCCGAGCGTCGAGTCGTGAGGAATCGCGTGCCACGCGCGTTGGCGCAATCGACAGCGCCACGCGACTGCAACGAGCAGGACGCCAACGACCGAGACGCCGACGAGCTGGAGCATGAAACGATTTGCATTCACACTATCGTCTGCAGTGTTGTTAATCGTCGTCGCATCGTCGTTTGTGTCGGTCGTGTGCGTCGCTGCGTCGGTCGCAGCACTTGCGTCGTCGTCGGTGCGATTCTGCGGAAGACTCGCAGCATCTGCTCCATAAAACATACGGACTGTCAGTCCAAGAGTCGGTTTCTCTACAATAACAACAACAACAACAACGCACCGCAATCGGCTGCTGCAAACCCAATGCGTTTGTTCTCAGTATCAAACACGACGTCGTAGCCCATCATCGTACTCGCACCAAGCACTGTAGCAGCATATCCGCACTATCGTTAGCCGTATCAACCCATCGATCCAGTCTTTCAGTCAGCCTGTCAACTATAGAGACGCACCGCCGCCACTGCGTTCGGTAAAGTGGACGTTCCCATAATAGTACGCGCCGTCTTCCGACAGCGTCAAGTACTTTGTCGGCGGTAGCTCCAACACGACGTTGTCGCTGCCATTGCTGCTCATACCGTCGAGTACGAGCGTAATGAGCGGGAGCTTCGCAACTGCGTCGACACTGCGCACGTCCATCTTCGTCGTACTGTACGCAATGCCACCACTCGCTTTCACAAACGCAGCGTTGAATGCACGCGCTGCAGCAGCGACAAAGAACGTATCGGTCGTCCCACTATCGACGATCACGCCTTTCCCGCTATTGAAATTCGCAGTTGCCGCAGCGCCAAGTGATGCACCACCGACGCGAATGTCGTGGAGCTTGACAGGGTACCACCCACTCGCATCGACGAGCAATGGCGTGAATTGGATCGGCGACGCATGGAGCGTCGGGTCGACGCCACCGAGCACGAGGCCGCCGCCATGTACGCCAAAACAGAGCGCAAACACGTCATGCTGGACGCGCTTTGCTGCGACCATTGTTGCTAAAACCGTTGCAGAATGGCGCCCCATGCCCATGATCCCGTTCTCTTTCTGTGTGATAAACAATCCAGTCTCGTAAGTCTGACACCCTAAAGGAAATTGGACGCCAAAGTGGCGCATGATTGCGTCCACATTGCTGTTGTTGGTGTGGCGCAAGCCACCGACCCACACGAGTTCGTGCACGACGACCGCGCGCCACATGCTGCCTTCCGTGTAGCTCTATGAATGAGGCAGTCAGTTAAGCTAGAGCGCGCCAGTTTCAACGATAGCGTACATAAAACGTACTTGGCTGATAAAACACCGGTCGTCGCTGCACGTGTTGCAGGCGCTGAACGACTTGCAGGTTGCAAACGTTGCAGTTGTCGATTTGCTCATGTCAAAGTACGGATCCGTGTGGTCGCCGCAACCGACGCACGACGAACACGGAAGCGCGGTGAGGTGGCTCCCGGTATCGACGATCACAGACGCGCGTTGGGCCGGGACACCCAAGTAGAGTTCTGCGTAGTGCGTACTGTGTGGTTGTTTGTGAGCGTTTGTTAGTATGTACGAGAGAGACAGGCGTAAAGCCAGACGTACCCATAGCCAACACCGAGTGGGACTTGGCTGTAGACCATGCTGTACATCTGTGTCGCATTGTCAAAGCTGCTGCTGTTTGTTGTTGTTGGTGGTGCGGGTGATGGCGGTGGTGGCGATGGCGTCTCGCCAAGACGTCGCCGGATGCGCTGTTGCTGAAGAGCAATATGAAGCTCGCGCAGTGCTGTGCTCGAGAGAATGTCTTCGTCGTCGTTGCTGGTGCCATGACGGTTGTCCCGCACGAGATGCTGGAGACGACGTCGCGTGTGCTCGCGGCCGTTTGTCGCAAGCGGGATGCGAATCCAGTCCTGTGCTGCTGCTGCCGCTACATGCTGCTGTCCGTCGGCCGTCGTGGCAGTAGCGCCGGTGCTCGCTGCAAGGACTGCTGTTGCGAGCACCAGTGTCACGAGCCGCTGCATCATCACGATCGTCGCTGGGTTTGATTGTTGTTGAGGACGACAACGTTGCGGAATTGCACTCAGAAAGTCAACATTCATCTTGTCTTTTTTGGCTTAATTTAGACTTCCTACAGCTGTGCAGATAATTCTAGGTCCTCAAATTCAGTAACCTGTCAAAATAGATATATACACGCGTTATATTCATTACGAACTGCTGCTAGTACTCTACTTTCTTACAATACCCTCTCAAAACAATACATGCTTGTTTTGTACACTTGTCCCGCTAAACACACTTGCATTATCTGCCATTTGTGCCACGACAGACTGCCACCGCATCACAGCAAACGTCTTCTGCAACAACGCTTCTTGAAGAGGGAAGACGGACACGATCGAAGCAGACACGTACGTTGCGCAGAGCACCATGGCGCACGTGACGACAACGATGGCGACAACCACTGCACTGGCGCTTGCGCTGCTGGTAGCTGTGACGACGCTCCGCGTGGATGCAGCAGCAGCAGCGTCATCACCACCACAAGGCGTGACGCTCCAGCTCCATCGCGTCGCTGCGTCGAGTCACTCGGACGTATACCGCCGCCGGCGGCTGCAGAAAGTTGTCGACGGCACGTTCGAAGCCGTTCCACTGAACATCGGACTTGGGACGCACTATGCGTGGGTCTACGCTGGCACGCCACCGCAGCGTGCGAGCGTGATCGCCGACACGGGCAGTTCGCTCATGGCGTTCCCGTGCACGGGCTGCGACGGATGTGGGACGCACACGGACGAACCGTTCGCGGTGCTCAACTCGAGTACGCTCACGCACGTCACGTGTGCGAGCGCTGCGCCAGTGTTCAAGTGCAAAGGCTGCAGCGCCGCGCGTGACGACATGTGTGCGATCTCGCAGGCGTACATGGAAGGCAGCAGCTGGGACGCAACGGTCGTCGAAGACATTGTGTTTCTCGGCGATTTCGACAGTGTAGCGAATACGCAGATGCGGAATCAGTTTGGGACGCACTACATGTTTGGCTGCCAGCGCAAAGAGACCGGTACGTTGTTTTTGCTTGTGCGATGGCTCTTTTATGCACCACGTCATTCACTATCGGATTCACAATAGGGCTCTTCATCACGCAAGTCGCAGACGGGATCATGGGACTCGCAAACAACGGTCCGTCTTTTCTCAAACTACTGCGCACTGGCTCTTTCGCTCTCTAACACTCTGTCGCATTATTCAAATAGACAACAACATTGTCGCGAAGCTGTTTGCAGAACAGAAGATCCCACAGCCGCTGTTTGCGCTCTGCTTTGCAGAAGACGGCGGGTCAATGGCGATTGGGACGCCGGATTTGGCGCGCCATACGAGTGCGATTGCATATGCGCCACTCGCATCCGATTCCCTCCACACGTACGTCTCTTTCTTTCTAACACTTGTAGCTCTATTCGTAACCCGTAATCGCCTCTTGTTCTGGCGCTCCATAGTGACTTTTACAACGTCGTGGTCAAAGACATTCGGATCAACAACACGACGATCCATGCGCCACCGACAGCGTTCAGTCGCGGTCACTTTATCGTCGACAGTGGGACGACCGACTCGTACTTGCCAACGGCGATGAAGTCAGCGTTCGACGCTGCGTTCCAAGCAGCAACTGGTTTGATGTATGCGCCGTCCGGCAGTCCGCAGTGTACGACCGCAAGCTATACGGACGCGCAGATTGCGACGTTTCCAACGCTGCAAGTCGTCTTGGCCGGTGAAGACGGGGAGGAGGTTGTCTTGGACGTTCAACCGGAACAATATTTGATTTTGGAGACGCACGGCTACTGCGGAAACGTGTTCTTGTCCGAGTTTTCTGGCGGTGGTGCGTTTTGTTATAGGCGGAAGGAATGGCTGGCTGGATACACGAGACTGACTTTCGCTTTTGGTGGGCAGTGATTGGGGCGAACATCATGTTGAACCGGGACGTGATCTTTGATCGCGCACACAAACGGATTGGGTTTGCAGACGCCGACTGTACGTACCGACAATTGGAAGCAGTGGATGACGATACGGAAGAGAAAGAGACGCCGACCGTGTCGCCGACGCCGACACCAACGCGGGAGCATTCTGCAGCACCTGGTGTCGTCGCCACGAATGCGACGCCCGCGCCAATTGCAACGAACGTATCTGCAAACGCATCGATCGAAACGAACGCAACAGCGACCGCGACGCCATCCGTTGTGACGACACAGGCGCCAACGCCGTCTTCATCGACAAAGGCGCCAACGCCGTCACCGTCTCCTACGACACAAGCGCCAACGCCGTCGCCGTCTCCAACAACAAAGGCGCCAACACCGACGGTGACGCCCTCGACAGACGCAACGATCGCTTTGAGCGCAAACGACACGACGACGGCGACGCATACAAAGCACGACAATGACGACGACGACAATGTCGACGAGCACCCGATGGTCCTCACAGTCGTGGGGACAGTGCTCGTAGTTGTGTTTCTATTTGTCGTCGCAGCGTCGATCAAGATGAATCGTGGGAAAGCAGCAAAGGACCACAACTGGAGCCGCGTGAAAGAGAACGAAGATGGCGACGAAGACGACGACGAGGAAGAGGAAGAGGATGGTAGTGAGGAAGAGGAGGAGGAGGAGGAAGAGACGAAACACGACGACGACAGCGATGACGACGATCGCAGCCCGCGGTCCCGTAAACTGTCGACTGCAGCGTCGTCGTCTGGTGGCGCCAAGAAGAAGAAGAAGAAAGCGACGAGTCCACGAAAGATGCAACGACCACTGAGTCCGAAACACGCGCGTCGGTCGGACGATATCGGATCCGACTCGAACGACGACGACGACGACGATGCGATCTTTGAGCGAGCTGCGCACGACGACACGAAGCACGACACGCGAATGCTCGAGCGATTGTAGAGAGCCTGAAAAGATATGTGCGAGGAGGAAAAAGAAGAAGAGAGAGTGCGTTGCAAAAGAACAAGTGACTGTATTGATCTCGTTGAGTTGGCATCATCACTCATATTATGAAATATTGTGCTGATAGCCGACAAGACTTGAGTCGGATCCGACGTTGTGGGGCTCGCTCTCTCACGTCGAAGTCTTATCGGGTTCATTACATATGTGGAATTACATACGAAAATTGAGATGGGATCCAACCTGGCAAGAGTGCGAGGCCGCACATTCGTATAGCTTCCAGATGTCCCTCGCACTCGACGTGACAGCATCGACAAGAAATATGGCCGACGCAAACTTCACTTCAGCATCTACAGTTTTCGAAAGCAAAAGGCTCGCAGAGCTAGCTAGACGCACTCGAGTGCTGCGCAGTTTTTATCCATCATATCAATGGCGACGGCGAGTGCGCCATCGCTGCGCGGCACTAGTGACGCAATCGTTGTGCCGCTGCACGTACGCGACGGGTACGTTCGTACGCGCATGGAGCGCAACGGCGTGTCTACTGCTGTTTGTGGTGTGCTCACTAGCACGGCTGGCACACGTCACTAACTAGTCTTGTGTTTCTGCTACTATTTCTGCTTGTGTACGCTCTGCTCTGCGTTGCGCAGGTCGCACGTTGTCTCAATACGTGTAGGAACGCCATCGCAGCACGTCATGCTCGCAATCGACACGCGCAGTAGCCTCCTCGTACTGCCATGCACCAGGTACATCAGCCTCGCCATCCGTATGCAATGAGCTTTGCATTACTAGGTAATCGTCCAACCCAAATGGAGGGCTAGTCGTTGCTGACACTTTTGAGTGATGTCATGTGGACGCAACTCGCTGTTATTTCACAGCTGCGCTGGCTGCACGAGTTCGATTGGCATCACCTCCGACTCGTTTGACGCGGCAACGTCGTCGACGTGGACGCAAGTCAGCTGCAGCGACGCGAGCACATACGTTGCGTGCGATCGCTGCAGCAACGCGAACGATGCATGCGACGTCACGCAGGTGCGATTTCCTGCTGTATCGACTGCTGCTATCAGCATCAACCTCTCACTTACACGCATCGCTATGCGCTGTGCGCTGCAGACGCTACCCAGCAGCACGGACTCGTTCACTGCGCGCATTGCAAAAGACGTCGTGTACCTCGACGACGATCGCAGCAGCAGCAATACTGACACTGTCGCGTCGTCGTCGGCGTTCGCAACCTCTGCTATGTTTGGCTGCCGCTACAACGAGACTAGCGCAAGTCGTACGACTGCTCCAAGCTCTGCCAGCATCGGACGTCTCGGGCTCTCGAACAGCGGTGCGTAGCAGCAGCACCAGCCCTTCGTCGTCTCTCACGCACTGTCTCAAGCAGTTTGCAGCGCTACGACAGCTCGGTTGACCACGCATGTCTGTCCAATAGACAACACGCTCGTTGCGACACTCTTTCGTGACCACAAGCTCTCCGCGCGCTTACTCTCGTTGTGCCTCGCACCGGATGGCGGCACGATGCGCCTCGGTGCAATCGACACGACGCGCCACTCGCAGGCGCTCTCGTTTGCGATGCTCGCACCCGATCCACTCCACACGTACGTGTTTTGGTCTTATGCGTCTCTCGCTGTCCGCGACGCTGTCATCGGTACTGATGCTGTGCGCTACGCTCCACACATACACACACACAGCGATCTCCGTAGCGTCGTGCTCCAGGACGTACAGGTCGCAGGCGCATCGATCAACTCGTCACTGCTTGCGTCCTCCTCGTCGCCGTCACTGTCACATCGATCGCTCGTGATCGACAGCAGCACAACACGAACGCACTTGCCAGCGTCGATGCGCTTAGCGTTCGAGACAGCGTTTGAAGCCGCGACGGGAGGTCTGCGCTACGTTGCGAGCGATGACGACGATGTTGCGATAACAACGTGTCGTGACGGTCGCTACTCGCTCGAGCAGATCGCACACTTCCCAACGATTCACTTCGTGCTCAAAGGCGCAAGCAGCAGCAGCAGCAGCGTTCCACTGACACTCACACCACGCCACTACCTCGTTGCAGATGCTACGAGTGGCGGCTTTTGTGGCGCCATCGTGTTCTCCGAGCGCCTTGAACGTGGATGTACGTACTGTAGCACCACCGCTTGCTGCTGCTCATCGTCACTACTAACACTGGTGGACTCTACTCGCATACACGACAGTCCTTGGCGCGAACGCACTGTTGCATCGCAACGTTGTGCTCGACGCCAAGCGCGACCGCGTGGGCTTTGCAGACGCAAACTGTACGTTCGACGCACTGTCGAAACAGCCACTGACGCTGTCGGCGCGCGACGTGGACAACGACGACGACAGCGCAGAGATATCCTCGTCGTCGTCGTCGCTGCTGTCGACAGGCTCCCGCAGCGATGGACGCAGCAGCGAACAAACGACAAACCAGAACGCTGCTACACGCAACGCATCGACGAGCAGCAGCTACCACACGGCGTTCGTTCTTGGCAGCGCAGTGTGCATTGCGCTAGTCGTCGTTGCAGCGTTCGTGCTCGTGCGCCGTCGTGCGAATCGACGCGCGGGTCGCACCATTGGCGACGCTGCTGCGGGCTGGTGGTCCCGCAGCGGCCCAGAGGACGACAACAGCGACACGTACAGCGTCAGTGATGGCGTCGTCGACTCGGACGGCGTTTGCGAAAGCGGCGACGACGACCGTAGCGATTGCGACGCAACGAAAGAATCGTTTGTGACGCCGCACTTTCTCTTGCACTCGCCGACGATGCGGCGTTCAACTGCTATACGGAGTCCACGCGTGTCGCTCGAGTTTGATGCGCAGCTGTTCGAGTTTCAACAGTCGCTCGTGCGATCGTCGTGGACGAGTAACGACAGCAGCAGCAGCAATAGTAGTGTAGGCAGAGCGCTCCAGCGCGTCGAGCTCTAGCGACGGGCGAGGACTGTAGAGACAGATGAATAGACAACGATTGTATGATACCCCTGTAAAACTACGCAGTGCTTTACTCTGTCGCTCTCCTCTAGCTACTGCTGCTGCTGTGGCGACAGTGTGACGCCGCTACTGTCGTCCGCTGTGCTGTCGTGTGCGAGTGCGAGCTCCTGCCGCAGTAGCGTCGACCACGCGTCCGACACGTAGTGCGACGTGCGCTGCTGCTGCTGTCGAATGAGAGACGACGCCGGCTGACCGCCACGCACTGTCGTGCGCTGCGGCCACGCAGCTGAGATCGACGAGAAGCCGCTGGCTGGCGACACGGCCGCGTAGTTGGTCGCTGTGGACGTCGAGATGTGATTGCTACTACCGCTGCTCGGACTGCGCAGTCCCCTCGTTGTTGCTGTTGTCGACACTGGCGCTGTGCGCTTTGTGAGCAGCTCGTGCCGAATGGCTGCGATCGTCTGCATGCTGCGCGCCGACAATTGCATCGTCGACGACGACGCACTGCGCTCGCCACTGTGCGCTGCGTCGACTGTCCCGCAAGCGCCGGCGTTGCTCGCCAAAACCTCACTGGGCGACGGCGCGCGCATGCTCAACAGCTTCTTCCGAACGTCGTTCCCTGAGAGCGTGAGTTGCGTCAACGCAGCGCTCAGTGTATCCGCACGACTGCTTGTTTGCGCTGCTGTAGCATCCGCGGGACGGTCGGCAACGCTACCGGCACGAATCTGGTCGCCACTGACGACCTGGAGCCGCCCGACGAGCTCCAAGTCAGCTTTTACGAGCTCCGCGGCGCTTCCACTTGCGCTACTGCCGCCGCCGCCGTGTGTGCAAGCGGGAAAGTCGCGCAGTTCGACACGCACGGCGCGATGCTCGCGCCACGCAGCGAGGAACTCGACTGCGGAGCTCGCAGCGCGCACGTCGATCAACGCGTCCTCAGTCCACGCGATCTGCTGCTGCTGGCGTTCAAACTCGAGCGCTTCGCTGTCGAGCACGCGGACTTTCGCGTGTACGTCGTTGTCCAAACGCGCAAGCGCCTGTGCGCACTCGAGTTGGATCGCAGCGGCAACGCGCGCTTTGTTCGCGAGCACTGCTTGCTTACGCTGTGCGAGTGCGTCGAGGCGACTCGCAATCACAGCTTGACGCGACGCGACGAGCGGGTCGATCTTGAGCGACTCGCGGACGCTCCATTCGTACGCATCGGCGATCGTCAAGAGCCGATGCGAGCCCTTGTCGCCGACCGAGTGGTCGCCGAGCATCTTGCAGTGTACGCACACGACAGCGTCGCACACGGCGCAAAAGAACTCGACGCGCTGGGTCGTGTGGACGCGACAGCACGTCGGCTGCTGTGCATTTACAGCGAGTGTGTCGCGGACGACAGCGTCGACGTCGACTGCTGCGTCGTTCGACTCGGTCGTCGGATCAAGCGGCGACGGTGTCGAGCTGCGACGCCGTGTTGCGCGCTGCTGTAGTTGCTGTGGCTGCTGCAGCAACGATACGCGTCGATGGCGACGCACGAGTTTGTTTGCCGAGTGCACTTGCTCGTCGCACGTTGCGCAGATCGCAGCTTCACACACGTAGCACTGGACTGCGGCAATGCGCGTCTCACATAGGGCACACGGCCTTGTTGCGGTCATAGCGTCCGCTGTTTTCGAGCGAAAGCGCACGAGGTACTGTGGGAGTATCTGACAAGCGCTCGGGACGACGTACGCGTGGTAGTACGAGCTAGTGATAGAAGCGTCGTCGTTCTCGTGCTGCTTTTGCTGCTGGAGATAGAAGCTGTTGTAGCCAGACGGCAGCGACTGCGTCGTGTCAGCCTCGCTGTCAATCGCAAGCGACCGACCAACGGCGATCTTGCACAGTACGAGCTGTTGCGTCGACGCTGTAGCTGCAGACGACGCACCGTCGCTGCTGCGCTGCTGGATCGTTCCAGTCGTGACCTTCACTGTCGCGTGGCGCGCACTGTCGATTGATGCGTCGCGCTCGTTATCGACGTTACAGAGCGCAGCGTTCAGAACGTGTGGCGCAATCCACGAGTCGAGCTCCAGTAGACCGTGTGCGAGTTGTTCATACTGCGCGACAACGTCTAAAGGACTCGCAACCTCAAAGATTGCAATGTCATCGTCGCAGATGCTCGAATCAGTCGGTAAACAGCGCTGCAAAAGGTACTTGACGCGCGTGAATTCACTGGACGACGTGCTCAGTCGTGACACGTTTGCAACGCCTTCGAGAACAGTTGGAATGGACGATAGATCGTCAGTGTCGCCGGCTTTATCGACAGTGTTGTCGACAGTGTTGCTATCCATCTCGACGCTGCGCTCGGTTGCAAGTGCGTCGCTGTGTGCTGCGTCCACTTTCACGCCATCACTTGCTGGTGGGAGCACAAGCAGCTGCGCGTGGCCGTCCTCCTTCACATGCGCTATGTATGTGTCGCTCGCATTGCTCGCATGTGTTGTAGCAGGCAGTTGCTGTTCCTTTTGTGCCACGTTGTTGTTGTTGCTGCTGTCTTGGTGCACAAGCGATCGTGCTGGCGCTACAGGCGAGTGGGGTGCCAAGAACAGACGCAGCCGTGCCAGCGACGCTGCTGCGGACTCTGGTGCGGATACAGCTGCAATTGGTGGTGGCGTTAGTGCTACTGCCACTGCTGGTGGTGATGGTTCTGCTGCTACGACTGCTGCTTGTGCTGCCATCGCTGCTGCGTACGCTTCTTCGTCAGCTCCCAGCGCTACGAGTGCCTCCTCTTCTTCATCTACGACATCCATCTCACCATCATTGTCGTTGCTGCTGTTGCTGCCATGCTGATCCATCGTTTGGATGGAGAGACGACTGGTGCAAGAATGACGCATAACACCAACAGATGAAACGCCTCCAGTAGGGACTAACAAGTCTATTGATTGCCTCTCTTTTTTGTCCTAGAGCTTGATGCTCCTCCTCGTAATGAACTACGTGAGGTACACGGCTTCAATCTCCTCCGACATGGAATCGCGCAGTACGTTCTCCTACTCTCGCGAGCATCATCCATTCAACCAGTTTGAGTCCTTCCACACTTCACATCGATACCAACCATTACTACTACAACATACAGCCACAACAACTACGCAAAAACGCACCCGTTCGAGTTTACACTGTCCCCCAACGACAACATTCAGGGAATATTCATAAAAGTACCCATCGGATGTCGCAACGTACAGCTGGACGACAGGGTTTGCTGGGTCTTTTGGACCATGGACAGCACATCGATTCGGGACACCTGCGGATCGCAGACGTGCCTATAACGAGACAAACCACCAGGAAACTCAGTCCAATAGACTCTGACTTTGACTCCGAATCCAACCAAACCGTACATAAGCAAAGTCCCGCGTGCCTTCTGCAATGCCCGTGAGCGACGTTGGGAGGTACGCACTCATGGCACCTGCAACGTCGTCGAGGTTCGTGCTGTTGCTTGTGCTAGTGCTGCTGCTATTACTCGCACTGCGTGTCGAGCGGTTCGCTGTCGACTGCAATGGCGCCACTGGTGTCGTCGTTGCTGCTGCTGAAAACGTCGTCGCTGCTATTGCACTAGTGCTATGTGCGTCACTGGACGCAGAGGCGTTAGCGCCAAACGCGGTTGCGCCAAACGTACTGCCTGCAACTGCAAACGTCGTTGCAAATGGCGTCGTCAGTGGCGTAAAGTGCCGGAAACTTCCGGTTGCGGCGGTCTCTACGCCCGTGAGCGAAAAGAAATGGATCGTCCCCGTTGCGCTCGACGCACACAAAATCGTCGACTGTTCGTTGAACGCTAGACAAAAGATCTGCGTCGTATACGACCCGCGACGGAACGACGCTTTCTTCTGCCCCCCGGGGACACTAAACACTCGAATGATCGTGCCCTAATGGATTACTTATAGATCAATATATATATATATATATATATATATATATATATGGTACACACAGCTGTCGCACTGCACGAGAAGAAGAAAAAGAGCCAGTTCGATGCGTTGACGCACCGTCTCGGACGCAGTGGCGAGCAAGGTCCCACTTGCATTGAATGCAATCGCAACTGGTGCGCCACGATGGGCTTGGAATGCGTTCATAACGCTCAAGTTTGCGGCGTCGTACAGCACAACTTCACCAGGGGATGCGCCAGATGGGAATGCCAAGTGGCCGTTTGCATGTGGCGACAATGCGCACAATGCACTCGGATTCGGCGACGTATCGAGCGTCTCGAGCACCGCCATGGAGTTGATATCAAAGATGTAGAGCTTGCGTTCGAGGACCGCGACAAGGCTATTGGTAGTAGCGATTTGTATGAGCGATTGTATGGAGGTAAGACGAGCAGATAAAGACGCACCGCTGGCGGTTCATGCGGACAGCGAGGACAGCGGTGATGAAATTGAGGTCGCAGATTGCTGTGCTCGTCTTCGTGTTCCAGATACGCAAGCGACGTGGCGAGAACGCTGGCTAGATTGGATGTACGTGTGTGAAACCCACGTGGGTGTAAATGGGGCAAAAATATACGAAGCATGTAGACGGACCTGCTCGCCAGCACCGACGAGTGCAACGAGGCTCGAGCAGTAGAGCATCTCAGCGATGCCGATGCCACCGATGCTCTCAGTGAAGCACTTGCCGAACGGCTCGCAGTTGTAGATTGCAAAGCCCTCGCGCGTACCGACGCTGATGCAGCTGCGTTCGTGTGTGAGAAGGTGTGCAAGCGCATATGAGATGTCAGCATGGACACGATGCAACTGCAGGTCGCAAACGCTCCAAGTGATGCCGCCTATAGTGCAGTAAGGCAGGCACAGCGCAGAGCAGCAACGTACGATGCATTCTGGTTGAAGCTCAAGAAGAGCAAGTCGTTTTTGCTCGTGGACGTTGTGAGTGTCATCGTGTGTCGCTTGCTTGTCGTGATTTGAAGTGCGGAGAAGCAAGTCAAATTGACGAATTTCTTGGCAAAATATAAAATGTAAATAGCCAATTAGTGCAATTCGAATTGTCCGAAACTGTGTGTCTAAATAGATAAATACCTTTCATGCGACTCTCTCGCTTCCGTCGCTTTCCCCGACGCAGACTGCGTACAGAGCGCTTGTCGCAAAGGTCACACTTACATGCATTGATATGTGCTTACTGTTAAAGAGCAAAAATTGTAAATGTGTTCGTTGCCCTTATTGTATATTAGCAGCAGGTTTAAGGTAGGATATAAGTATATAAATAACTGATGTTATTGTCGTCGACCCAACACCCATTTAAAATGACACTTTGCATCACATACATACGAGGGCTCGCAATACAAGGTATATTGCTATAGGTTTTATGATCTCTACAAAATATATGAACAATATCCTTCACAATCTCACCTACATATTGGACATTTCAATACGCGAGAAAATGATCAAATGGTGACGATATTTGCAATCGATATTTGATTTTCGTCCATTGACCAGTCATATCATGTATTTCAAAAAAAAATTGCTCTTAATAAACTTAAGTAATTCGTACTAAACCATTGTTAAGAAAATTGTACGATATGTATACCTGCACTAGTACAATTAGTGTAAATAATAGCACTACTGCAAATGTTACCCCGACTTCGCAAGGTCAAAAATTGCTACAAATGTATTTCTTCATTACTAAGTATTAGCAACAGTTTAATGTTTAGAGCCATATATTACCAAATACAATTGTGGTCCTCGTCAGCCAAACACTCTCAAAGGTATACATTTCGCAGCAGCAAATGCAAAGTAGACAGAGCGCTTTTTGCTAACGTCATATTTGAATGCGCAGATTTGTTATTATTGTTAAAGGACAAAAGCGCAATTTATCTTTCGAAAAAGAACTGAAGCGAGAGAACTACTAGCTTAAATAGTGACGGTATATGCATTTAGACAACTGCTTTTAGTGTGCTCTTCTGGTATTACGTGCATTATAACAAATTTCATTGGTCAACAATCGCAGCGTACAGTGTGGGTAGTTTTTCAAGATTCATATATATCCAATGTACACGTTTGAACATCCATGGGTGGATGCAATATGCATTAAAGAAAAACGTTTTGAACGAGGATGACTTATTATATAAACATTCGAAAGGTTGCGAAACGCTTGCTATGTCGTATATAAATATATCAATCTTCATGCGGGGATTAACTGTATTTTTCATCACTAAATACACCATGTCTTGCCTTTTTGAAATATCAACATAAACATTTTGGGGTAAACGTACTTGTATACGTACTTGTCCGCTAATGTGTAAAATTCACCACTGGAAATGTCAAGAGGTATTTATACCCCTATTGTGGGTCAAATCGTATTGTATAAATATACAAGGTACTAAACATTTACAACATCCAAAGCAGGTCTTTTTGAGTTTCACATCGTCGGGTTCGTATTTCAACATTTTTGTCGCAGTACCATTTTTGTGTTTGAGGCTATCTAGAACGAGTAAGCGATATGCTTCACCACACTTCATTTGGCCTCGTAGTGTGGAGAATAAGGCAGACAACGCAACACACAGTTTCTTAAACTGGTGCTATGATCGATTAGCAGAACCCAAATACGTTGCTATCACAGCCGACGCAGATGAAATGTTTGTCTTAAGTTCATACGCAAATGGACAAGTATGTGCCTCGATCTGCTGCAAGTTTCCATAGGTCATTGCTAAAGAGGTATCTCGTAAGTAACCAACAAATGAACTTATTGTTTTTCTGCAGCAATAACTCGCAGCTCTATCTGCCATCTATAACATCGTACGTATACTACTAGCACAAATGTATCTATAATTACATGGCAAACAAACGGTTCATTGTGAAACAGAGTCCTACTTTGCGCAACGATATATTGTTAAGAGATTTACTCACTTGAGTCAGTATAATGAGCAGTAGACAGGGCGTCAGAAAATACGCCATAAAAATATATAATTGTTTTCTTGCACAAAATTTCATTACCATCAATAAACTCGACGCAAACATGCTCAAACTTGCTGCTTGGTAATTATGCATACGCAATTGAAGACTACAAGATATGTGTATAGAGTACATACTTATGGGTGAACTTTACCAAAAGCCATTGCATTGCAGACACATACTGTCTGGGCATCACGCGGCGTATGACGAAATATATAAATAATAATTCTACCAATTTGAATACAGACGCTCGAAACATCATTGTACCTCGCGACAAGTATTTGTGTCGCTAAGTTTGTCCACACAAACCAAATCCAATTCATTTTAGCAAAACAAGTATGCGATATTGTACGCGTCGTTTTTCCGTTTAATAATTTTTAGGTTTTACTTTATGTATTGCAAATAGAAGAAAAGCTTTGGTATTGCAAGTAATGCAACTAAGTGTTGATGTTGTTGTTAAAAAAGTACGAGTAAAGCTAGCGTTTTTATGTCTAATATACATTACTGTTGTAGGCTGATGCGCGTTTATGCAATACATATATACTTATATGTGCCTCGCGGAATACATCTACAGCTTACAAATTCTTAAATGCGTATGTGGTCATGCATTTCTGCGCCATTCCAGCTAAGCAATTATCCGCCTCTAATCCCGTCAAAGTAGACAAATGTCAATGCACCACTCACCTTGCTTCACTCTGTTTCAGTTATACTCCCACGGTTTCATAAAGTATTATATGTAGAGTTGTTGCTTTTAATCGTTGTCCTAGTTGTAGGTATTGCTATTTACAGGAATACATCGTGGTATGAAATCATATACTTCGTTACAGTAGCATTTCTTGCAATGTGTATATGTATCAATTAGTAAATTTAATACATATGGCAGTATTAATGCGCATGTCTGTGTGAGTTTCACCCACTCAATTTCATGAGGTAGTATATGTGGAGGTGTTTCATATTGTCATTTTCCTAGTAATGGATATTGCTGGCTACAGGCATACATCATGTTATAAAACTCCTTTACATTATCATGTAATGCAATCTTCATATATCTATTCGTAAAAATGTTTCTTTTGTCAAAGATACTTGACATGTATTTCTATTCTTCAGCGCCGGCATATAATCCAAATTTGCCATTATCTCGAATACGATGTGTATTAGCTACAATGCTATTTTTGCGTATGTATTCGTAGGTTAGCATAAAATTTATTTATTTTCGAGGTTGAGTGAGTTTACATATATATACGCACATGTTCGCAAGGACATTTTTAGAGCACAGGTTTTAGTACGAACGCTAGATACAATGCGGCAATGCACCGTACGCCGAAAGTTGAAGTGCACAATAGCTTGTGTATAAATAGTGCTGTATCGGATGTCAAATACAAATGTGTAATTGATATAACATCTACTACGTTATTAAGCGGACGCTCGCTTATATATGTGGTACGTCATGCAGTGCGTAATTCGATATATTACCTCCGTTTGTTATGGCAATGCGCTGCTCGCTCACTTCACTAAGCTGTAATGCTCATGGTTATGCATTTTCACAGTGTGAGGCGGACTATATAAATTCTAAGCTCGATAATTGCCGAAGTTGATCGTTATATAACATATCGAGTAAAATCTATTGATGTCCATATAAACGCGGCTCGACCACCTCCCTATATTTGGCATGACTCGTACTATATGATACGTTTATACATGTCAATGTTTCATGTATGTTGCTACCATTAGGGTATAGTGGTATATACAGACAAGCATATAAGAGTAACTTAAACTAATTTTCATTGTGCCTGTTTCCGTTCTATTCTTTGTCAATATAATAATGAATCATGTGTCGTATTATAACTATACATAGCCGAATAGACGCCGTGTTTTATGAATAGTTGCATTAGTTGTATTCACCAGTTTGGCATACGGCTTGAACTTGACACGTGCAGAAGTTGTATTATTTCTTGAACTGTAATGGATAGATATTACCAACTCATATACTTGTTACTGGTGACGAATGCGCGGAGCTAAACGAACGACACGTGCTGATCTAGACAGGTGGTAAAGATCAAAACCCTAACATGTATTCGTTAATCCACAACGACATCAACGTAGTATCACTTACTCAATCATGTTATAGGTATGGACTTGTGATTTTACAAACGGCTGTGCCATTAAATGATATTAATAAACTATGTTTGTCGTGTAATAAATAGTCAGGCGTCAAACTGGTGTTAGCATGACTACAAGTTCGAGCGAACTGAATAAGCGAAGAATTTGTCGTCGTATTTTGGTGTGATTGGTGAGGTGGAATTATCCGAATGAGTGTGCTGTCCGGATGTACATGTGTTAATTTGCAAAGGGCATGGGATTTTTTTATCAACGCTAAGTTTTAAATGTGCGGAAAAGTATACCGAGCATCTGATCGCTTCATAATTTTTAGATTTCTAACCAAATATACAAATAGGTATACATATTCAATTGGTGTAAAATCGTGTTGTACTAAAGGCGTAAGTATTTTTTATCTAATACATGCATATAGGGTATTACCAACGTCGCTAGAATAATATACCCAGAAATATTATTTTACCTGAAATTGTGTGACTGTAAATAGTAATGAGGTACATTTGTGGCCATTAAAACAATTCATAATAAAGAGAAGTCAGCTCTAGAGCCCGCACATAAACTAACACCTTTACAATGTTAATGGCTGAGAAAATATGTGCTGTGATGTCGAAAGGATACAATTAGCGCCTTGTGCGGCTCTTTTTAGCACAGATGTCGTATGCATATTTTAGTATAATCACCTATAACATCCGGCTGTCGCATCTCCAGATAATGAAAGTCCCCAGTTAAAGACAATCGGACAGCGGGACGATTGGTGGCGCACGAACAATTCGACGGGGTATTGACTTGACACGTACTACTTTGTGTCAGTTATCCACATGTTCATATTTCGTATTTATGTGTTTGAACTTGATTATAACAAATCCATACTAGTATAGCACAGTAACTGCTATAAATACAGGAAGATCAACGTCTGTCATATTGTGAAAGAGTAGGAGGTACAGGCAATGTTTTCTTCTATTATTTATCTTTTTACTCGAGTACACAAAGGAGAACTAGTACTAAACGAGACTCTTTTGAACAAAAGTACCACAATCGTAATTTTGACTAAACTTCCACATTGACTTGGATTAAACATGCACCACCTGTTTATAGCCCAATTATGCAGGATTCTTGCAACATCAATAGCTAAAATCTAAAAAGGAACGAGGTTTAGGCAGTAAAATTGAAATGGTTTCGTATGGATTATGGGTTTGACAACACTCTAATGAGTAGCTATGATACTCAAAACGTATACCTAAACGCAAATTCGCCTGGTATTAATTACCTATCTCGGCTAGTATAGTGATTTCGTGACATAAAGATGCTTTTAACTTGGCCAGGGCGTCGAAGGGGCCAGCAGAGGGAAAACAAACGAGGAGATTAGTTGTTAAGTAGAGGCATGACTTGACACACGTTTGTATCAGCATTTGGTATACCGCTTCGATCTCAATACATGTGACATTCATCATCACCATTAACAGATACAATTTAATCACCACTCGCTATACTAAAAGGAATGGAGCTATTCAAAAAACAAATACATACATTACCTATATCCAATGAAGCTCGTCGTGGAAGCGGTTTCCTATAGGTTGAGGTTTTGTACAACTAATGTACTGTAGTAGCTACTGTGTATGTTTATTTTGTATTTTTATGGAATTACGTGGGACATTTATACAAAGAGCACTCACGAGGTAAATGCACGACGTTTACATTCATAAATGACTTGATTCTACTATCGATTTGCGTTTTTCGAGCCATAAAACTCACATGTTGTAAGTATACCATGCTGATTTTTTGCATGTTTACCGTTACAACATCGGGCATCGGTGGGTTATAGGCAATATGCGGGATATTAACTGAACGTAAACGAATGATGTATGTATATGAAATCCTATCGCATTATGCAACGCTACTTATGTAAATATTTTACGCCGTAACTACCTCCGTTCCTATTTAGAATATATCAATGAAGACTTTATGTATCTATTTACTCATTTTACAATATTCTGAAAATTGCGTGCGCGCGGATACCAATTTCCATAGTTTAGTTAGTATAAAGGAATCTTTTGGTTATCAGATATATATCCTAAGAAAGACATAGCTTAAAAGCCGCGTCGCCTCTCCCCAACGTAGCTTTACATTAAGTCACTTTAATTAAACAGAGGAGAGCGATCCTCGCCTTAATTGATCTGAACAAGAGCTTAAGCGAGCACGTAATTATTGGTGGGACACACGTGCTTGCGCACCTCTAAATTATAAACTTAGCCAAATTTGCTACGATTTTCCTGGAATAGATGCATTTGCTATTATTGCGATTAGTCACAACTCCATTTCATTGTCATTTTCAGAGATACTATTTTTCAAAATCATCATAAATGGCGATTACTTCAAATATCAGACAAGCACAGTTTTTATTAGGTATGTATCAGCAAGCATGGTTTGCTTTCATTATATATATACGCGCACATATGTCAAAAACGCTTACTTTCATGCAGACTACATTGACAGATCAACGCATATAAAAGTTGTCTGTCATATTTTCAACTGCACGGTAGCGCGTTTATTTACTGAATGGTATTAGATGTCAAATGCATATGTGTAATTTTGACAAATCTACTATTGCATGGAGAAGTTAGACATTCAGAAATACAGAAATCGTTTTGGTGTTTATATGGCGTAATGCATAAACAGCAGCAGTGTACAGTACAAAAAACATCGCTTAGACCGTCAATTAAATTCAGAATATTTACCTTAGCGGCAATGATAGACATGAGTTCATATTGTGAGAGTATCGAATCTTGAGTTCAGATTTAATTATATTCCAGTGATGGAGTATAAACTGTTTTCACTGCTATTGACTCTCCTAAGGCATTACTAAGTGCTTGTGTTTAGGCGTGGTACTTAAAATTGTCATTGATGTTTCGATAGCAGTTTTATACATGAAAATTCGTAGCAGCAAACATAAGACAGGCATAAAATAGAGTAGCGCTACCCGAGTATTCATCTACCTACAATTACTCAGTTATAGTTATACCTAGCACGGAATCATTCAGGCACGCAACACCATTTTTCGAGATTATAAACTGTCAAAGTATTAAACGCATGTCATTGTTAAAGCTGGGATAGATCAGCTAACTGTTTCTGCATTGGGTATCTTCTAGCATTAACTAAGTTTTTCACGCTAATATACATATTTTGTCGATGAACTCGAATACTACGATTACGCACACCAAAAAGTACTACTTTCCAATTGGCGCATGCAGACAAGCTTAACCGGTATATTGTTTGTAACGCCATTTTTGTGCACCTGAATATATTGTGCAAGTTTATACACGGGTTAAATACACCTTTCATTGTGTACTTTTAGACAGGCGTTCGTATATGCCAGGTTTATCCATTTCGTTTTGTCTGCACTCGATTTTTTGGTGGCCATTATAAAACGTAAATAAATGCAACGACCGCTATAATACAACGTCAAATAGACGTCGTGTCGTGATGAGTAGTCAATATAACGTTATTCACCAGTTAGCATATTGCTTGATTTTGACAAGTACGTTGCTTGTTATGAAATTTTGAGTTATGCGAGGTGTTGTTATGTCTTCTTATTAGCACATATCTTTGATTTATTGGTATCAAGTGAGCGGAGCGAAATGCGTTACACATGTAAATGAGGGCAATAACACGCTAGATGTACAAAAACCTGTGCAATCAAAGCACATACGCTCGTGGGCTCATTAGTTTCTGGTGTTGGTAACATTTATGACCTGATATCTCTCTCTCAAGTGGCGAAAGACCGCAACGTCCGCCATACTGTGCTGTAACAAATTATTATTAGATACAAGCAGTTGTGTTCCATCCGATTTCCTTTTACCCGGACAAACTAAACAGAGAAAATATTACGATAGCATGTTTTATAAGTTTCACTTACTTTAACTAGTAACATTGATATTAATTAGGTATACTAAACGCAATTCACCTCGTACTAGTACTGATCCTGCCAGGTATAGTGTCGGTGTGATCTAAAATTACGCTCATCTTGGCTTTTCGTATCGCCAAGCTTACAAATTTATTTGAAGTAGCTAATATATTAATGCTAGGTAGCAACATCTTCATTCCAATCATCAAGCTTTTACGGATATGAAGCGCTTACATTGTAACGGTGTGTCGCTACAAATGTATTTTAATCACCACTTGCAAAGTCAAACGGCACGGGCTATATAAAAACCAAATACATATGTCAACATGCAGAGCTCGGTGTGTATTTTATCAGAAAATAGTCATAGCCAATGAGCAATACATTACGTAACACAAACAGTTTATCCTTCGAGTATAATGCATTTGTAAGGTAACACAAACAGTTTGTCCTTCGTGTATATTGCATATGCGATTTTTAGCAGTAATGACGTGTATCAGTTAAGCACGATATTTTGCAGGTGTTGATGTACATATTTTTTTTCACTCTCACAGCTAAATGAATTGCGCTTGCGTTCGTCATTCATACGCAAAAGTTCGATTGGTGACCTAACAAATCAAATTGCACACGTCAAGTGTTTGCGGAATCAACAACCAAGCTGATATGCCAACAATTTATCTGAATAATTAATCACTTGTGCTGCAAAAGGTGTAGAGATGTCGAAACTACACTGGCTGGTTAGTTTTGTTCGCCTATTTTTTCATTGTTGAAAAGTCATACATACATTTAATATGGTATTTACTTGTATACACGCACACCGCCGTTATAATCACATGTAAAAACTGTTTGAGGGTCAAATGCTACACATACAAATCAAAACGTACACAAGTTACGTAATCATGACGTCCCGGCAGTTATACTGTCGTTAGTATATAATAGTGTAAACATATGCACTCGCGGATACCATGAATAAAATATAGAGTAATTCACCTCTGCATTCGATCCTATGAAAACTATACTCGTCGCATAATCAGTGCGTTGAAGTGTTGTATAACATTATTTGTTTGCGTATATATAGAAGCATTCATTCACCGTTCTGTCATATAAACAACACAAATACAAAGCAAGGGAATGATTTCGCTCCAAGTATCGACACTTGACTAAATGCACTGGCGATAAGATTGATGCACGTCATTATTGCAAAAACGAATAATAATCTTGTTTGGATGGGACATCGAGTACGCAGAATAAGCTGTGTTAAGTCTTATGAACGGTACAAAAAATAACCTGCCTACCATGCAAACACAGTACACGAAAGAACATTATACTGTGCGCGCTACAGTTACAAGAGCCTGAAAAGTGACGGAACACACCTATAGGATAGACATATTACTATCCGCGTGAATTACTTACAGTAAACTTCGTTTTGCGTACGAAAACATAACTTTATTGCGTGTACGTCTACTGTATTCTTTTTAACACGCCACTAGTGCAAGTAGACAGATCTGAGCTGTTATTCAGTCATGATGGGTTTTATGTCTTTCAATATATATTACTGTCACCATGAAGTTCATCAACGCATTTAGTTTGATTGCTTGTTTTAGTTTGGATGTGACAGCGGCATGTACTATGGTGTATTCGTCAGTTTTGTCTACACTAGCACGCGATAGAGAATGTATTGGCTAACATTACAATGACCTCCTTTTGTGTTGCGTCAAGCATTCAGACGTGTAGTACGAATTCTTGGTTTTGTTTCGATTTTTGTCGAACATACTCGCATATACGAAGTGGTTGTAACACACTACAGCCAAACAATTTGAGCTTGTACATTACAGCCATGCGTGCATAAAAATACAGCATTATAGCATTTGTAGCGCAACAATTCCTGAGCACTTACCACTATGATGTTGAAGCAACTAACAGCAATAATACCAACAGAATTCAAAATATCTTGCTCATGCAGTCTGTGTCAGTGCTAGATGCTGTAGCGACCAGTCCATTAGCTTTGCGAACATTTCGTTGACATACAATTATATGCTGGTCCTGTCCTGCTTAGCTTAGTGGGTAATGTATGTGTTTAGTATACACGACTTGATGCATGTTTGATGGAAGCGTTTCTGCTACTTGAAAGCCATCCAGAAGAAGAAGTATATGGCGGAAAGATTGTTAAAGCGCGAGAAATGTTAACGTGACGGTGTTGTTCAATACATAAATACTATATATATAAACATTATCTACAGCTGCAATGAAATGTTTGGAGATGCGATATCTAAAACGATTTGACACATTATTTGTTCTTTGTGGTATTATGCAAATTGACAATATCCAGACATATCTTGCTATACAGCAATGTATTGCACCTGCATGAATTATTTCTTAAGGCATATGGCACATATATTTACGCAACCCTAAGTTCTAATCTGTGATAACTAGTCTCGCCTTTAGCTGTATCAATACCTCAATGTATCTTTCGTTGCTCTCCAATGGCGTCGTAGACACGGTGCTTAATATTTGGGTCAGACATAAATGACGTTTAAAGCAGCACATTATGGCGTTTGCTTATCAATGGTAGACTATATGAAATTATACTTTTGGTAAAAAACAGTTCAGGTGTTAGGAACATTTGATTTAGAATGCTGTGGACGCATAAAGCAATTGAGTCAGTGCGATCAGTGCAAATTCCTGAGTATGCGTCCTTCGTACAATGTAGTTGATTAACTTTATGCAACTAGGGTACATTCATAGGAATGGTATACTAGCAGTATTGCACCATCGCAAAAGAAATGAATTCAAATAAGGCTGAATGCATTTATTTGCAGGACCCGTTAGATTCACATCTGGAAGAGCTACACATGCAAAAGTCGATCAATTATCAAGAAAGAAATAGGTGTAATGCATGATTTTTTCCAGTTAGTTTATGTTTATACGTAGCATCAATTATTTATAGTCAAATCTATGCACGACGCTTTACATGACGCAAAGCGTACATATACACAGGTTACTTCACTTTACAATCGTTGTTCTTTTGCGGCTTTGTTTTGAGTTTGATGACTTTAATACAAACGGTGCCTGTAAGTAAAGGTTCACGTCATTTGTACGGTTGTGAACTCGAACTGTTTTTATTGTATATTTTTCGTTAATACTAAATGGATATGTAAATTCACGCGGTGACATCTATATGGGATGATCGATATATGTAGGCCACGGATCAAATGCGATTTCCCATTTACATGTTTCAGTATAAATATGGAATATTACTCTGTTCCACAAGGCAATCGGCCAGGAGGTTTTTCGTTTGCAACGTCAAATTCATTTTGGTAATGATATTCACTCATAACGGTTTATACATTCGCCAATTGATACTCGTCGATTATCATCAATTGATGTTATTGCGTATGCATGTGAGCTGACGACAACGCATTGGAAAACCTTTAATGCCATCGTTTTGTGTGTTGTATCGCTTCGATACAAATTAAACAAAGAAACAGCACACTTTACATTCACCCACTTCCGCCGAATTCTGATCAAAAGTAAGTTGTCGTCTAATGTTCGCGTTTTGTCATCGAAATATGTTATATTCAGCATTATATTATATTTCTTGAATATCACAATATTTTTGATCATAATTATTCGACACATATAACGTCAATATATGCTCTGCACGACGATTCGCAAAAGATTTATATCTTTGCGCAAGTTCGCAACGTAAACTTCGCAAGCCTCTAATGACGAGCGTCGTTGCTATGGCTGCCATGCCGATTGACGTCAATGCCGATGAGGAACGCGCATCATGGGACAACTGTGCGCTCGTGCTCAAGCAGGTGCGCGCATCGCTTGCTGCTATGGCCCTACAAACTTTAGTCAATGTCAGAACGTAGCAATTCACACCGTTTGTGTATCGATCTCTTCTTGCATCGACAAACACACAGCTGCAGCACGTTGCCGGTCAGCTGTTTGCACACACGTCATCTCGACCACGAGCACCAACAAAGCAGCAGTTTCACACATCGCATTTCCTGCTTGATGTGCTACGCATCATGCAGCGCATCCGGGACGCAGTCGATGCAGTGCATCTATCGCTACGAACGTCAGCGCAACCCGCTACGTGCGTCAACATCCTCGACGTTGCACTCAGTGACGCCGACGCGCTGCTCACACGCATCCAGCGGACTGCTGCGTCGATTACATACATCAGCCGCCAGCAGCTCGCAGCGCAGGAGCACCTCTCGCTGCAGCACGAAGTCGATTGTGCACTGGCACTACGCTCTACCCTACAGTCCTTCGGCATTGCTGCTTCGCACCTACCGTCTGAACAAACCGTCACGCACATGGCTGCACTTGTGCAGGCGCTCCAGCAGCTCGAGCGGTCGCAAGGGTTCCATCGTGACCTCTTTACAGCGCAGCGCGTTGCAACGCAGTCGACAGCGTACTCAACGAGCAACTTTGCATTCGGCAGCACGCCACTCTCGACGTGGCTCGCGCTCGTCGTTCGTTGCGAGCGCGTGCGATCTGCGATCATCGCCATGCAGCACGAGCGTCATGATCAGCAGCAACAGCGCAGCCAGTATACGGTCTTCGGATCGTCGACCGGCGCGCTCGTGCTGTTCGCAGCACTCGCTTTCGGCATCGACTGCGTCGGCGTCGAGTTACTGCCGTTTCTTGATACAGTCGCACGCGCATTTGCAGCGGAGCATGTGATCGAACAGCAGCAACAACGCTGTGCGTTCGTCTGTAGCGACATGCTCCTCGCGCCACTCGCACAGACAAAGATCCTCGTACTCACGTCGCAGTGCTGGGATCCTGCGCTTCATGCGCGCGTCACTCACAAACTCGAGCGTGAGCTACCGACTCGTGCGCTCGTGATCGATTATACGCACTCGTTAGCACGCTCGCATCGCTTTGTGCTCGTTCAACAGGTCGTAGCTGCACGCGTATCGTGGACACACCACCAGCCACTGTACGTGTTTGAAAAGAAGGCGTAGCGCTGTCCATCAGCACGTCAGGAACATGAGGAGGAGCGTAAAAGATACAGTATTACGACATGCATAACGATCGACGCTCCGTCTTCTGCTGAGTCTACGTGCGCTCTCTCGCTCTTTCACTGCGTTGTGGCAATCGCATCGACCTCATGCTGGGAGACTGATACTGTTGGCGGCATCTGCGTGGTCCGTGTGCGATACAATGTCGCGCCACGCACGCACGTCCTGTGCATCGCGCTCGAGGACGTTCGTAACAAACGCTTCGGCTTCACTCCCAACTGCGAGGCGCACTGGCAGTTGGCGGTTGACGCAGCGACCGGTCTTCGTGAGTGCTTCGACGAGCACGGCCGCACCGAGGGCTGGATCGCCCGGCTGGCGGCCGTTGCGTGCCGTCAAGATCGCTTTCATGTGTGCAGCAGCGGGGCTCTCGTCTTCTGGCGTCGATGGTGTCTTTGCACGGACGTAGTTGTCACCGAATGACGTCCGGAACGACGCGAGGTCGACGCACGTGACGTCGATCCCGAGGTGTGCGACCTCGGCGCGCAGCGACTCGGAGAGCCCTGCGACGGCAAACTTGGTCGCGCAGTACACGCCCGAGCCTGGGAACGCTCGACGGCTACCGAGCGACCCAATGTTTGCAATCACGCCACCGCCACTGCTGCTGCTGCTGCTGTTGTTGTCGGCTGATTGCGCCTTGTGCTGAGCGCGCATGAATGGCAGCACGACGCGCACCATGCGGTAGATACCAAACACGTTCGTGCTGTAGATCGCCGCGATCTCATCGGCACTGAGTGTGTGCATGAAGGATGCGAGTGTAGCCACGTAGAAGCGTGTGAGTACAAGTGCTGATGATGCAGTGGAACGATGGACACCAGCGTGGATGCACTCAGTCGTACCTGCACTCTTCCGCGCTCCCAACGAGCGCATACCCGGCGTTGTTGACCAAAATGTCGATGCGGCCGCCCGCGCGCGCAGCTGCCTTCGTGACGACGTCGCGCACAGCATCGTCGGTCCACGTGACGTCGAGCGCGACGGTGATCGCGCCGTGCTGCTGCAGTGCTTCAAGCTTTGCAGCGTCGCGCGCGGTCGCGATGACGCGGTCGCCGCGAACAAGTGCTGCAAACGCGAGTGCTTGGCCGATGCCTGAAGAGCAGCCGGTGATGAGCCAGACCTTCGCGGTGGCAGTTGGCGCCATGGACGCTGGAGCAGAAGCAGAGGCAGTCGACATGGTGACGATTGGGAGGTTGAGAGAGAACGTTGAAAGTGTAGTGTGCGTTGCAGGATGCAAATTGCAAAGTGAGCAGGTCCGAGTGCAATGCAAGACGAGTAGCAACAGCAGTACGATGTTCAGTCGAGGGGGAGGGGGGGGGGGCAC
>JAADXH010000145.1:0-36535 GCA_023337595.1 Globisporangium camurandrum
AATCCGATACCGACAGCATCGAGTTGCTCAAATCGATCTACGGTCTGAGACAAGCGTCTCGTGTTTGGAACGACACTTTCGACGAGTTCGTGTTGTCGATCGGCTTCGTCGCATCCAAGTTCGACCCGTGTTTCTACATCAAGACTGTTGACGATCATTGTGTTCTGCTTTTGGTGTACGTCGACGATGTGATCGTGGCCGGCAGTTCGACAGCAACAATCGACGAAGTCAAGATGCAGCTCAAGCAGCGTTTCGAGATGACCGACAGCGGCACTTGCAAGTTTGTGCTCGGCATTGAGTTGATCGACAACGAAGATGGCAGTTTGACACTTTGTCAGCGCCGATACATCGACGACATTTCGCGCCGATTCGGCATGGAAAAATGCAAGTCGACCGCAAGTCCAGTCGACATCAGCTCGAAGTTGATCAAGTTCGACCCCGACTCGACTTCGTGCAACGAACCGTATCGCGAAGCTGTTGGTGCATTGATGCACTTGGCATGTGCGACTCGACCCGACATTTCGTTTGCAGTCGGCATGGTCACTCGGTTCAGGGAGTCTAATACTTCTATTCACGGCGCACACGCACACGCACAAAGTCATACACACTCGCACGGACGCATTCTGCACTAGATTGGCATATATATAATATGCGCGAATACACAGTTGTAGAAAACAATAAATTTTGCAAATACAACCGCCCCAACATGACAAGTGCATGTATCTGCATAACGCGTGTCTCCACCTGTTAGGTTTATTCGAGCTAAGGAATGTACATCACTCAACTAAACACCAAGACCCTAGCAGCCCTATTCAACCAACCACGGCCCGAAGGCACGAAACACAACATACACGAACTGTGTTAGATGGATAGACAAGAGCATCTCCAACATTTACATATATATATATACCGCGATCTTTGACTGTCAACGTGCGCGATGCCATCGCCATCGTGGGCTACACGATCTTCACCAGTCTAATGTGATATAGTATCAATTTGATTTGAATAAGTCAAATTTAAGTCGAGAGAATTGCTAATGCGAACTATCGATAATATAGGTGAGATTTTGGGACCACAATCACCGTGATCCAGCTCAGTGATTCACAAATGCAGTAGTTGAGAACGAATCCGCATGGAAAATTGGAAATGAAATCAGAAGCCACAATTAAGCAAGTTCTGCCAATGGGAAACTGTTATATCGGTACTAATGCAAAATGACGGTGTTGATCAAGTGGCACAGTCAAAAGTCAAGCGACCGATGGAAGGCGCAACGACCTGCGTAAGAGGCGCACCCCGTCCGCGTCAAGTCACATATGTACAGAAAGCGCCTATTTCCTTTTTTTACAGCTCGCATTATGGACCCCAGTGTGCTGATCAACGGAGCGGAATGCTTGGTATACTTTGAGTCCGGTGAGTCTGTATGCAATGCTGTCCGATAGCTTAAGTGTGACCGAGCAGCATCCAACATGTGCAGTATGGGCATACAGCGTACAAGGCGGCGGCAGGAGGATGACAAGCGACGACAACAACACACCGTGATGAGTGATCCATAGCGGTGCCGGAAATGACTTGCAGTACAGTCCGTGGCGGTCCATGGTAGAAAATCCGTAGCGGATCCGGAGTGGCGGTAACCGACAGCCAGCGAAGGCGTCTCCGGTATCAACAAACTCGCCTTTAGCAACACCCACGGAGACGAGCTGACAGCAGATTCTGATTCTTAATTGCGACTCGAGTAACGGAGCACTCACACTATTTTACTCGCTGACTACTCGACTTCAATCGACGAGTAGCATCGCACCTGACTAAAACATGTGATGAGTGAGCTTACTCGCTCGTCTATGGTTTTATGCATATGTATTCATCGACCTTCATTTTACCTTACTATTGTACTTCAGTATGTTATGACGACGTTTGTGATGTGACACAATCACCAACACACTACCCAATGTGTAATGGCGGATAGTTGGATTACAGTCTGGAAGCACCAACAACGAGTAATGATGTCCGTTTGGACGATTTCGTTCTATCTATGCCGAGTGAAGTTGACCTAAAGCTTATAGACGTGCAGCATGGTGGAGTCCGCTCTGACCCTCTGCTGGTTTTGAGCGAAATTCTATGTGTGCCTATAGACTGTGGGTATTACACTAGTAGCTTCTATGGGCTGCAATAGGAATTTCAGACCGCACTTTACCACACGAATGTGATCGACTGCTTGTACGTCGATGTTGCCCCTCGCCCTCGTATGTCGTTGGTACCGACAACTCGTGGTACCATTCTACTTGTTGCTCCACGAGTCGTCATGCCAGTAGTTGCAAGCGTTGTCAAGCCGGTAACGATCATCAAATAGTTGAAGTCAAAGTTGCCCCGTACCCTAAGCCGCTGATCGAGAAAAAAGCACATTGCGGGTCGTTTCCGGCAGTCCCCTTAGCCTCTTCCAAGTTTAGTATATCCGTGCCGCGTCGTCTTTCGTTCTAATCCGGGATTCTTGCAGCATCACGACATCCGCCGTTTCGTTGACTCACGCTTGCTGCAACGCATTCAGCCGTACTGCTGTTTTAATTTCATAAACCCACAGACGTTCTGTGTAATCCCTGTCGTTCTGTTTGCCTTGGTCTTGGTCGGTTTGTCTCGTTATTTTCTCGATGTCTTCTCTCAGCACGCTCATTACACCATACACATCTGTGTGTCCCGGCTGGTCCGGCGTCTCTGCGCCCTACGTAACTTATGGGTGCCATAGCGAATTATCTTAACCGATAGTCGCCATGTACCCCGTTACCGCCGTCCATGCGTTCCCTTCCTCTCCGGCTTTGTACATGGCTGCTAGTGTGGGTTGGTTTAGAGCGGTTGGAGCAACAAGGCAACTATTCCATAACCATTGCTCGGTGCGTCTTTGTGGATGTGCGCAAATATGATTAGGCGTCTGATCTTTTCTTGATCATTGATAGATGCCGGATTGAGAATTTGGCTCCCACCGAAGTGTACTTGTGTCATTGCTGCCCAGTCTTCCGTGCTGTCGACTACTGCTACTTGCTCTATTTTTAAGTCGAGCACTACGATCTATTTTCTGGATTGACCATTGCTGTCAACGTCGACCACTTCATGAAGTTCATGATCGGTTCAGGACCTTGCGATTGCCGTAGCATATGTACCAGCAGTGCATATTAGTAACTCACCGCTTTCCCGCACTGCATGTTTCTGCTTGCCTCCGGGAAATCCCATCTCGTGGATTTTTTCCAACGCTCTTTGTTCTCGTTTCCACGCTTTATGCTGCGTGTAACTTAAGCTTTCAGTGCTGGCGCGGTAGTTGCTGATGGAGCCCTTCTCGTTTTCTCTACCGCGCTGCTCGTTTAATATTGACGATGACTTTGGGCATGTTGAGATTATGGGTCACTTTTCTCGTCAGGTAATGCTGAGTTGCTTGATGTTTGTTTGTCCGGCAGCATGCTACTTAGCGGTTCATCTAGCTCTCTCGGATCTTCTTGCCACTGCTCTAGTTTTCCTAGTTTTGAACATGTCGACCAGTTTGGTCGCAAGTAGGTCGTCTTCCAGATTGGCTGGCTTCACTTGCTGCCGCTCTCATGATAACTCAGTCTCTCCAATTTTTCGTGATGGAAGGTCGCGAGCTCCACCAAACCTTGTTTGTCATACTGCAGAATCTCGATGATTTGCAATTTCTCTTGCGAGCGGAACGTCTTCTGCCGCTTCTTCCGCGTCGCCATTGTCTTCCTGGTTATTCCAGTTGGCTGGCACTCCGGTGTCGATTTCGGATCCACTCTGGCCGAGACTTCATTTTTATCACTTTTGGTTTCTTCGTGTTGTTGCGTCTTCGGTGCTCGTTGGTTGTCCTTGATTGTTGCTTGTAGCGAGGAAACGAACGGCATCTTCCGCGCTGCCGCCTCCACTCGTGCATCAAAAGACTGGGGTGGTGTTCAATTTCGTACTTTAGAGCCATTGCAAGCGGTTCTCCCTCGGCGTCGCGGCGTAACGGTCCGTTCGATGTCTTTCGTCCAGCTCTCACGGTTTACAAAGAACTCACCCACAGTGCTCCTGTGCGCTCCGTGCTAGGTCATCAGCAGCGGTTTATATATCGTGTAAGTCGCCGTCTCTCACCTCTTTATAACCAGATGCCCGTTTCCAATTCTATCGCCGCCACTGTGAGAATTTCTGGAACCCCCATATTATCGTTTTAATCGTGTCTCGTATGTCTACGCGGTTGTCGTTATCTCCGTAATTTTATCTATCTAGTTCTATCTTCGCTTCGTTTTTCATACACTCTCTTCATCAGTCTACGCGCTCTAACATACTCTTCCTCACTTTCTCAAGAAATTCCAAATCGAAAATGCGTCATTGCTGCCGCATGTATTTTCAACTTGAAGTTGGTGCTATGATGTTAGTATTTCTTGTCTTTCAAAGAACGTTGTTGTACCGCTTCCGAGATCGCGTAGTATTGACAATTTCCTGTCATTGGGGTGTTTGTTTCTGCCAATCCGAGCGACGCCAGTATGCTTTCCAAGTTGACATCGCCCTCCGTTGATACACCGCGATACGGACTATGGTCTGATGTTGTTTGCTGCTAGGCGGCAATGTCATTTCTGTATTGCGCATACGTTTTACCGACATGACCGTGGACTGCAAAGTTGCACTCATGAAGTTGCGACTTTCGGTTTCCAGATCTCCACAGCGGACTTGTCGCCTTTGTCATCCTCCTCCTTCTCCTCCTCTTCATTGGAGTCACATACAGCGAGGATACCCCAGTTGTTGCCAACTACCGTGGCTGTTGTTCTCCGACTTCCTGGCTTTTTGACTTCGTGATTGTTTGCCTCTTCGGTTTGAACCATCCTCCTGTTGTTTGCTTCGTGGGTGGATTATAGGTTTTTGTCGGTTGTTGTGCGTGAAGTTTGGTGGTTTGCATCGTTGTTCAAGCGTTAAATTTACGTTTGCTGCGCTGGAGAAGCCCTAGCTACCTGTGCAACCGCCTCCGAGTCTTCTATCACCACACAATGTTGTTTTTGTCGGAGCTCCGTCACGTCAGGTTTACAGTTTCGTGCAATTTGCCTTGGGCCAGGCAAAGTGCTTGTCGCTGTCGTCGTCGTGGCACGTGATGCAGTAGCATCAGCTAATCCATTTATATGATTACCCGTACATCCGCAAAGATGCTGGCTCAAGTCACTTTGCTGAACAACAGCTCCCACATCAGCGAGGTCATGCGTGTGTCGCACTGTTGGAAGACGCTGCCTTGAGCACTATCGTTAGCGCGAAGATTTGTTTTGCGTCTACTCACAGTGATGAACCGCTTAAGGGATTGCTTCCACATGCAGATCGTCGTGCTGTCTCTAGTCTAGACAGACGCCCAAGAGCCGAATTGTCTGTCGCGTTCGCTGCCGGCTAACATCGGCGTCTAGCAGACCGCTGTCGACCATCGCCTCGAGGTTGAGGTACTGCTCGTACACTGCCGAGCGCTTGGATTGCGTTCTCGGCGCCGAGTTGCGCGCAGCAACACCAGTCTGGCTGGGAGTTGTTGCCGACACGGCTGGTACGTTCGAAGTCGCTGTCATGGATGCAGCAGGCGATAATTCAAGCGACACAGTCGATGCAGGAGTCGACGTTGCAGCTGGCGTTGCTGACAGCGTCGCAGTCATCGCAGGTGTCGTCGTCGGTGCAGCGGTCGGCACAACTGCGGTTGTCGTTGTCGTTGTCGTTGGTGCTTCCGCCGACATTGCGGCGACACAGCGCGGTTCGTGGTCGTCGTCGTCGTCTTCTTCGCGCCGGCTTAGCCGGTCGCGGCCTTCTGCGACTCACGTATGGTTGTGTATGTGCAAATGCGCACGTTCACACGCAAACATGGTGAACGTAGAATGACACAGTTGCCATGAGCAAGGTTTTGTAAGCGAAGCTTGTGCTCTGACAATAGAGTGGTCTCATTCGGTCAAGTCGAACGAAAGGAAGTTGCCGTGTGAAGGCGCTTGTGCGATCACGCGTGCTTGCAACGATAGTTGGCTGCGCCATGCGTAGCAAGAAAAAATCTCGTAAGGGAGCAATTAAACTTTCCAAGAAACGATGTCCTCTTAGTTTGAGTGTGGGGTGGGTGGGTGGTGTAATGGGGTGAATCCCATTACATTACACTAGCTTTATTACACATAAGTTTGTGTAGCAATTAGATTGTAGGACAATAAGATGTTAGTTATTTGTTGTTTAGTGTAGTAGATATTAGAGCTGATGTGGCACACATCAAGTATAATTTGGAACGCCATAGACGGAGTTACACGTCATCATCCGTTAGGGATTTGTTGTGTATGAGCTCCCTTGCATATTTCACTAGCTAGGCAGACAGGACAGTTTTTGAGTGGTTGCTTGCAATCCGCCAGCAACGCGCATTATGCAAGTAAATTAACATTTTTACAATCACCGCGTCCAACACACATCTCTATTGTACTACACATACTAAGCTTTTGAGGAACTGTTCAGTTCCACTCAACGATTCCTCGCGCAAGGTGTTGTGTAACGTCCCGTTACAGCAGTACTCGCATGTGGACGTGGCGAGATGTCTTCGAGTAGTGATATTCGAATCACTAAGTGAGTAGTAGTCCGCTTGTGATGGGTGTACTACTGCGTCCGACCGTCAACCACGTAGTCGCAGCCGTTGCAACCATGACACTGATGATGCACCTGCATCGTATTATGACTCAACCTTACATGAGGTGTAGTCCTCGAATATTGTTGTTGTAGTGATGCGCAATTAATATGTTATATGTCATTAAATCTCAATTTACTAATTGCTGGTTGTCTGCGTCTGGATATGAAGTTGTGGCAAATAAGACTTGCTTTTATAGGTTGAAAACATGCATTCTGGAAAACAATTTGCCTGGAACTCTAACATCCACTATTGCATTCACGAAACACCATCAAAATCAATTTTTAGAATTATAATTTGTTTTAATTGCTGGTCATGAGTCTGGATCAACAAAAGGAAGTCGGTATTTCATATAATTATGCAGTAAACAAACTGTATCATGTGTAGTTATTATTTGCACTTCAGTTGACTTGCTATTTACAACGAAGTGAACCCACGTCAATGATTTGCAAATCATGGCGCCGATCACATTTGCACTTCAGGATCCGCTCACACTTGCACTTGAAACGTGTATCGCCGACGCGGGATCTACTATACACACACAAACTGACAAGCAGTTATGGCCAAAAAGAAGCAGTCACAGGATACAGCGCAGCTCAAGAGCGCGGCTGCGGGTGACTCGACTCCTGCGAAGCATGCGGTCGTGCTTGCGCCGCAGTCCCAAGTGCAGCACGGCTGCAATGACATGTTTTTCGCTGCGGTCTTTCTCATCGCGTTTGGTTTTACGATCGCGCTCGCGCTCATGTACGGCGAGGACGTGCTCTCGACCGGCGAGCTGCAAGATAGCATCGCGCGTGCGGAAGGCATCGTGAAAGAGAAGCACGCCAAGTACAAGTACGCGCTCAAGATCAGCGCCGTGATTGCAGGCGGCGCACTCGTTGCGTCCGTGCTCTGGACGCTACTCATGCTCATGTGTGGCAAAGTACTCATCTGGTACGTTTGTCTGTCTGTCTGGCTGGCTATCGGTCGGACTTGTGGCTCAACTCACATTCGCATGTTGTAGGATCTCGGTCATTGGCGTCTGCACTGCGTCGCTCGGTGCTGGTGCGCTAGCAACGAGCTTCCTATACAAGCGCGGTGACGATCTGTACTGGTGGCCCGCAGCCGTTGGGTCGCTCTTTGCGCTCCTCGTGCTCCTGTATGTCTGTTGCATCCGCCGGCGCATTGCGTTCGCAAGCGCGAACCTCCAAGTCGCCTGTAAAGCCGTTTTGCGGTACCCGGTGATCTTCGTCACTGCGATCGTCTGTTCGATTCTCCAGATCGCATGGACTCTCGTGTGGATCGTCGCGACGTATGCTGCGATCAACCACGGCGAGTACGTCGGTCAGGGCGACGAGTATAGCGCTAGTCGTAAGCTCAGCATCCTCATTGCGCAGCTCCTCGTGTTCTTCTGGACGTCATGTATCCTACGCAACATCGTCATGGTTGCGACTGCTGGCACCGTTTCCAGCTGGTGGCACCACGCAAATGCGGACGCGAGGCCACTGACGACGACACGAGCGTTGCTGCGGGCACTGACGCTGTCGTTCGGATCGATCTGCTTTGGGTCGCTCCTCGTATCGATCATCCAGACGATTCGGTTTCTCCTGTCGTCGCTCCAGCGTGCGCTGTCATCGCAAGGCAACGCAGTGGCTGCGTGTCTCGTGGGCTGCATCACGTGCCTCGTTGGGTGCTTGGAGAAGTGGGTCGAGTACTTTACACGCTTTGCGTACGCATACATTGGTATCTACGGCTACAGCTTCGTCGCGAGTGGCAAGCGCGTGTGTCAGCTGTTTGCATCGAAAGGCTGGTCCGCGATCACGAACGACTCTCTGATTGCGAACGTCCTGTTGTGTGGAAAGATCGTCATTGGGTTTCTAGGTGCTGCTGCTGGGTGGGGTGCTGTCGCGTATGGCGATCCGCAATGGACTGTGAACGTGAGCCACCCAGAGGCGGCGCTCGGTCTTAGTGGCTTCCTCGTAGGCTACAGCGTCACAGACGTGATCATGAGTGTGATCGACGGCGCCGTTGCGACGGTGTTTGTTCTGTTTGCGGAAGACCCGCATGCGCTCAGTAAGAGCCACCCCAAGTCCCACGCGACGCTCCATGCGTCATGGAACAAGATCTACCCTGAGGAGTTTGCAGCTGCGACCAAGCGCCAAGACGAGAGCGTGTAGATCGACGACTTGCGAGGCAATGTGGATGGATACGTTGCGCTGTTGTTGTTGTTGTCGCTTACAGCATAGCTACTAGTACATGTCATTCAGTTTTAGCTACTAGTTGCTGCGAGCGTGCGGCAGAGGTCCCGACGGTACTGTTCGTGCTTAAGGCGTTCGATCTCTTGGTGGATTCGTAGGTGTGGGGATTTGCGCATCACTTTGCGGCGCCGCAATGCGCGATCGGCTTCGCTCTCGAGGTGGTCGTACTGCTCACGCAAGAGTCGGCACTGACGCTGACACCGCGCGTGGTCGCGTTGGGCTTTTGTGAAGTTGTGCTGCTCGAGCGCTGCGAGTCGTTGCTCAAACGACGCTTGCTTGCGTCGGCGCTATGATACGAGCATCAGAAGGGCGCGAGTGCGTAAGCATTCGAGGTGTTGAATTTGAGAAGGAGGTGACGCTAAGTTCAGTTGATCACCATCAATCGGTCGATCACAACGACAAACGCACCAGCTCATCGACGCTCATGCGCGCGAGCACGTCCTTGACAAACGCGCGGCCATCTCCAAACGTCTGCACGTAGCTGAGCTGGAGCGACACGAGCGACGGACATGCACCGCTCCGAATCATCTGCACGTCGCGTTGACGTTGCATCACAGGCGTTATATATGATAGCACGCTTGCGGTCTCGGTAGCACCACAAAAGCAAGAGCACGTTTTACGTTGGACACACTAACCTCTTGGTACTTGACGACACTGCGGAGCTCCAAGTTGCGCGAGACGTCGAGGCACTGGAGCTGGACACAGTTCCTCGGCAATGTCTGCAGCGTCTCGGCAATCAACTCGAGACCGCGGAATGGAATCTCGTTCTCTGCAGCGCATCAGCGTCAACGTTTGAGCGTAAGTCTCGTAGCAATCACACGTCTGTGTCAGACAGGGCTTGCACAATACGTACGGCTGAGGTTGAGGGAGTACAGTGAGCGCGCGCTGTTGGAGCGCAGGAACGCGCAGAAGCGAGTGGTGCCTTCACTTCCTGCCGCATTCACTGTTGCCAGTGCGATGGCACGTCAAGTCAAGGAGGTTATGAGCACCGTCAGAGATTGGCGAGATATTTCATCGCAAGCTGCTCACTAATCAGCAATCACAGCATTACGAGGTCGAGATGCAAAATCGTACTCGAGAGGTCAAGCGTCTGTAGGTGCGGGCTGCTGCCACTCGTGAGCGCGTGCGCTACGAGCTCAAATTCGAGTGCTCCCATGCCGTTGTCTGCGTGGCGTCGTCAAATCGAGGCAGTGATACGTCGTCGCTAGACTGTTGAATCCACAGGGACATAGCACACACACCTGCAAGCGACAGAAACTGGAGCATCCGGAGCGCACCACCCAGCAAACAGCGACTGAAGCTATGTACTGCGCGCTGCACTGCGTTTCCACCGAGGTCGAGGTGCGCCAGCGACATACTCGCTGGTGCAGCACGAATCGCGTTTGCGAGTACTTCAAAGCCGCTCGCGCCGATTCGCACGTCTACGCATCCAAGCAGGCGAGTCGCCACCGCCACATATGAGCCAACCGAGACATCCATAAGTGGTCTGGCGATCCTTAGTATTTAAAAAACGTACTGGAAAGGTTCAGATGTTGCAGCGCGGGCCAACACTGCTTGGTGAACGACTGCGCGAGCTGAGAGGCTGCATGCGGGTTCGCGACCGAGTTCCCACTCAAGTCGAGCGCTTTGACGCGATGACAGGCGTCAGGGTTGCTGGGAAATGCACTAAGTAAACTGGCCATCGCGTTGGCGTCTGCTGTGATCGCTGCGCCAGTGATCATACAAAGGAGAACGATAAAAAGTGGATGATGCAGTGGTGATGTGACGAAACAGGGGATGCTGTGTCAACGTGCTGCATGTATCGCTGTCTACAATCAGCTGACAAACAGACGAGGGACGCACCACTGCACTCAAACTCTACGAGGCTGTGAAGCATTCCGGACGCGATGCGATCTCTCAGCAGCGCCAGCGCTGTGTTGGAGAACAGATTGTTCGAGATACACAACCGTCGCAGCCTCGGCGTGTGTTCGAGACACGCAACGAACCGCTGCGTGTCCTCTTCCGTCATTGCGACGTCTGCAGCGGTGATCGACAGCAGCAGCAGTGAGTCAAGCACACTGCACAGCGACATGTGTTTGGTTCAGCACGTACCGCTGATATCCAGCGCTTCAAGATGCTCGAAGCGGTCGTTGACAAAGCTCCTGCTCCAGTCGCGCATGAACCGACTCGAGAATGCGTTCCGTGCGAGGCTCAGCTGCTGCAACGCTGGGAATCGCGCGTCGTACAGCAGCCGCGCAAGGTGGCGATAGTGCGCGTCCTCGAAACCCATGTCTGTGCGTAGCGCATACCGGGTGCAACACAGACAGGAGTCACAGATCCGACCGCTCGATTAGTGACGCTGACGCATAGTAATCCCCAAGAACAAGCACATGAGACACGAGTCATCAGTGTCACGACAAGCCAACGAACTCGATAGCTCGAGTATGCGAAGCTTGCGGCTCACGCGGTCCGTGAACAGCACTTGGATGAGCTGCACAAACAACGAGTCGGCTGCTTCTGCTGCCAAGCCGCGGATGCTGCGCAGTCGGAGCGTAGAGAGCGCTGGGAAGCACTCAAACTCGCTTGTGTCAAGGAGCCGCACGACGTGGATCATACTGTGCACGTCCATGTACTCTAGCGATTGCAGTTTGTCAGACACAGCAACGTCATTGCGAGACGCTTGTGGCTGCACCAACAGCACGAGCAGCGAGAATGTACCAAGTTGCAGCTCGGTCGTAGCGCAGAACCGCGTTTCCGCTCGCTCGGCTGTTACAAGCTCGACGAAGCGCGTTGCTTGCTCGTCACCTAGGATGATCAACGGCATTGCGTTCGCGCTCGCGTAGATTGCCTGACAGCATGCGCTCGCACGCACACGTTCGGGTGCAGCCAAGAACGACAGCATCGTTGTTCGGATCGTATCTGTCGTAGCTGTCGCTGCAAGGGGGTTGAAGAGCTTCTGGGCGAGGTACCGCTGCGGACGCGGATGTGCGCAATACATGTCGTAAAACGCGCGAACGTGGGCGCTGAACACCATGTTGACGCGTGCGCATACTGCTGCTGGCTCACGAATCTCCAAGAATCGCAGGATCTCGGCCACGAGCATCGCGTTTGCAGCATTAGAGACCGTGAACAGCGTTTGCACGTCCTGGTGAGGTGTTGTTGCGTCACTGGCAACAGAAACTGCCAGTCGCTGGGGTTGCTTATGCACACGGTCACGCAACTTCTTCTCAGCGGTCGGATTGAGCAGCTGTCGCACCCAGCGGTTCTTGCCATTCTTGCCTCTCTTGCCGCTTTTGTTTTCGAAACTCATGGCGTCTGTCGCGGCGTTATCCTCGCCTTCGTCGTCGCCCTGTTCATCATCCCCTTCATCGTCGTTGTCGTTGACGTGCCTGTCGCCTGCTACTGGATCTTTATGAGTATTGACTGCACAATCCATGCTGCTTGATGTCGAGGACTTGGCTATCAACTGACTCTGGCGTTGATGCCGATCGAGCGAGTTGCTTGCTGCAGAAGACGCTGCTGCAGCTGGATCCACGCTTCCATGCGTCGCTGCAGTTGCAGATGCACGAGCGAGACGAGGCAGCGAGACAATAGACGACGATGTTTGCGTTGACGCCTTCTTCCGCTGCAAGATGCCACGGAGCGTCGCGAACAGCCCGCCACTGCTGCTACTACCGCTGCCGCTACTGCGTTTGGAAGCATTGACAGCATCAGCTGTCTTTCGCGACGATTTCTTCATCGTGTGCGATCTCAGTGTGTGTGCAGTCGTCACGATGCGCGTGTCAGTTGCTCGTACCAACACAATTAGCGACGTCGTGATACGACCACCGGCGGTTCATATGATCTAAACTGCTAGTTTTGCGGTCTCACAAAATAAGCATCCGTTCGTAGGCTCACGTAGCTTGAGTGAGTGAGAGAGAGCCTTTGTTTCCAACGTGGTCATTGATCATTGAAGATTATGAAGCCTCCCTATGCCTGTCAATCTCTCTCGCTGGAGTATTCATTCGCTCGTCACTTCACGCACTCGTATGCACGTTTACGCATTGTGGAGGCTGCAACTCACACGCACTCACTCATACATCTTCGACAGCCTCGGTTTACACTACACTACTGCGCTTCAACCCGACAACACGGTGCGCTTGCGCGACGCGATAGCTTCGTCCACAGTTGTGTAGTCGGGGAAGTCCGATGGCGCCGAGAAGCCACATTCGCGCTGCGCTTGCGTCATTGGGGTGTCTTGCGCCTTCCAACTCTGCGCCAATAGCTCGAGCTCTTCGGCGGTCGGTGGGACGCCGTGCGTCTGCACAAACAGTCCGTCTTCCGTCGGTGTGAACTCTGGAAAGGCCGACGACTCGGAGAATGACTTGAGGGCAATCTCCTCCAAGTGCGGGTCGAGGTGGAAGTGCTCAGCGGCCGCCGAGTCGAACGGCGCCGGCCGCTTTGCCATTAACTTCTCGAGCTCTTCAGCGGTCGGTGGGAGGCCGTGCGTCTGCACAAACAGCCCATCCTCGGTCGGCGTGAACTCGGGGAACGCTGACGACTCGGAGAATGACTTGAGGGCAATCTCCTCCAAGTGCGGGTCGAGGTGGAAGTGCTCAGCGGCCGCCGAGTCGAACGAGAGCTTCGTTCCTTGCTGCTCGAGCGCGTGGTCCATGTCGTGCTTGAGCTGATCGTAGATCTGCTGCAGCTGCTCGGGCGACGCCATCTTGGACGCGATGTCGTCATGGAAGCCGCCACCGGCCGCGAGGATGTTCTCTGGAAAGTGCGACGGCGCTGTGAACAGATGCGCAAGCGGCTGTTGCTTGTCATCGCGCGACGATGGCGATGACGCGTCCGTCGCAAACATGACGCTTGGGATCGCCGTGCGCGACTGCGGAGCTGGCGTCAGAGTGCTTCGTAGGATCGCCACTCGCTGAGCTGCTCGTTGCATTGCGCGTTGAAGCATCGTAGTGGGCTAGTAGGCTGTGGTCGTTGGTCGTTGGTCGTCTGTGATGCTGGGTGCAAATTGCGTTATGCTGCAGATTGACATGCGCACACTTGAGCGTCGATGTGAAGCAGCCCGGCGTGTTTGCCTATTTTGTTTTATGTTTTACTTCGCGTCGTTTCGCAGTTGAAGTTGTTTTCCGTCGTTTTGATTGGCTCAAATTTAGTTTTATACCTTGAAGCCGTTGAGAGTGCAAACTTCTCAAGTATTTTGCTTCGATCGACATGGACCAGCAAGGTGGCTGATCAATGTCGAACGTGAGAGGATTGTTGGTCGTCATCGGCGGCTTAGCTAACTAATGTTAGCGAGTTTTTCGAACTCTTCAGCAAAAGACAGCAATGTCAGCGATAGTTGATCAACAACTTTATCGCGAAGGTGAGTGCTAGTGCTACATTGCTGCGCATCGAGAAACTGTCGATGCTCAGGGAAGCTTTGTCGAAGCTTACGAAGTTACAAGTACACGAGCCTCGACACCACTTGTGTTTTGCGTCAGACTGTCGGCTCGAAAAATATGCCGAAGAAGTGCTTGAATACAACATCAAGGTAGCAAACTTGCATACTGATATGGCGTCTTAGACTTCGTAAGCGTGAGCTCCGACATGAGCTTGCAATGTATGGACGGGGGTCGGTTGCTGTTACCGCACCATGCGTCGTCGTCTCAAGCAGATGTGCGAAGCAGATATGCGAATGGTACTTGCTATGTCTTATGAGTACTTGGGTACGACGTAGCAGTATTGTTAAGGAAATATATTTTCAAGATAGAAAACTTGTAAGTTGTTATCGCGCCTCTTGAAGTGGAAGCACGTCAACGACTCACAGCCACCGTGCGCAACGTGGTATCTGCCATCGCTTGTGCAGTCGAGCGCAACGTTGCGTTTGGCTTGTCGGTCACGGTTGTGCTGGAACTCGAGGCTGCTGTGAGTGTTGCTGTGAGTGCACGCGCATCACTGTAGCGCGCGATGCCCCAGGCGATCCATGAGGCTGACGTGGACTACGAGGCGCAGGTGCTACTTGCTGTCATTGCTTGCCTCACACGATATCATGGGCATCGCCAGTGTGCTGCTGACGCCAGTTATACTGACGACAAGCACTATTAATGTGTTGCTTGCACGAGCAGATCCAGGAGATCAAGCGCTTGGTGTCCACGACAAGCGACCCCGAGCGACGAGCGACGCTCGAAGAGCAGTTGCGCGAACTCGAACTCGCGAGCGTCCAGGTCGAGCACAACAACGTATATGCGTCGTTTGCGAAAGACCCTGCGAGTCAGCGCCGGAAGAGCTTCCGACCTGCGAGCGCCAAGCCGCGCACGATGCTCAGTGCACTGTCCGAGGTGCGTTGCTTGCAGCAACGATGTCAGTAGACACTGACTGACACTGTCGGTTTGCATGTTCGCCTGCATGGCGACTCACTACCATGTCTGCGTGGCACCCACAAAAGGACCACGAAGTGCACTTGACGTCGACGTCGTTCCATAACCTGGACGCGTATCGGCAGGAGAACGGTCCATCGCTCATCGGTGACGTCTCGAGCAGCTCGTTCGATGCGCTGTACCCCGCAACGAGTATACTGACGAACGACCAATGCACGTTCTGGCTCTCGAGCGGCATGTTCCCGCAGTTTCTGCGCCTCGTGCTGCGCGAACCAATGCCGATCGCTGCGGTCGAAATCACGTGTCGCCACGTCAAGAAGCTCACGATCTGGTCGTCGCGTGGCGGTCGCACGAACTCATCGATCGGTTCCAGCGACACACCAAACGGATCGACAGCGATCGAGTTTGTCGTCCCCGTGAGCGACGGCGATAGGCAGAGCACGCATTGCATCGCACTTTCAAGTGCAGGCGACGCAGAAATTGTTGAGGTAGTTATAGAGAGCGGCTACAGCGAATTTGTGTGCGTGTACTTTGTGCGCCTCCGCCTTGCAGATCCACCGCCGGTCGTCGCAGTATCAAGCACAACAGGTGGCGTTAACAGTAGTGATGATGACGAGGAGGACGACGAAGCAAAGACCAAATTGTAACACCCGTCGATAGAGTCCACCTAAGTGTGTGTTTATACTGCGGGTGTATGGTCGCTCTTACTTCTCTCGCGACCTCGCTCTCTCTTGCTGTTCTAACCTCCATCCACACTGTTGTTTACGAGCCCTCGTGCTATCGCTCTCTCTTTCTCTCTCACTCTCTCTCTGTCTCCTTCTCTCTTGTATTCTCGTTCTCACTCTCCATCTCTCTCTCTCTCTCTCATGCTCTACTTCCACGCTTCGTTCAGTGCTTTGCGCTGCGCGAGGCCGCGCGAGAGGAGTGTCGCAGCGACAAAGCCGATGCACAACAGAATCAGCATCTCGTAGTTGAAGTCCGACGGCAGCACGTCGAATGCGTTCGCAGGCGCCAAGCGGACGTAAAAGTGGTCCAAACCGTACGCAAACACGAGCGTCGTCGACTCGAGCTCCGCAGACGCTGTGGCGATCGTCGCGAGGTTCGCAACCGTCTGGTTGTATGAGATCATCGCATGTTGCCGGTTGTAGACCGACACGAGCGGCGCATACTGCATCAACCCCTCGCTGTGTATACAAACAAACAAACAAGCTAGTGTCAGTCCACGTAGAGAGGGAAGGAGACAGAGTCAGACAACACGTACGTTTGCTCTTCGACCGACGGCGGTTTGTCCGGTTGGCGTGGGTCAATAAAGTTCCGTGCAAGCTTGAACAGTTGGCCCGTGCCCATGCCAACGAGCACAAACTGCGGCGTGATGCCACGCGACGTGACGGTCACGCCGAGCGACGCGATCGTCGTGGGAAAGATAAAACTCTTCTGGAGCACAAACGGCGCGCGCGGGTCGAACGACGACCGCGTCTCGGTCCACGTCGGGCGCTTCCACGGGTGCAAGTTGTTCGCGCCGACGGCGCCGTCGTAGAGCGCGAGCGACACGAGCTCCGTGCGCTTATCCTTTGCATTCCAGAACGAATATACGAGCCAGTTCTCGCTCTGGACCATGCGGACAGGGCCGGTTGCGTGCAAATGGCGCCCGCGGTGGATCACGCGGCCGGCGACCGAGTCGAGGAGCGTGACGTGGAGCACCGAGACGTCCGCTTTTTCACCATCGAGGCGCTCCAACCCGAGCGTCGCGACGCTAAACAGGTTTGGATTGAGATACTTGAGCAACAGCGAGTCGTCGCCGGTGATCGTGACGCTCGAGTCAATCACCGTGTGTTCTTTCTGGCTCGTAAGCGACGCAAGCGCATGGCCGCGCGGCAATACGACGGTCCAGACTTCCGTCGCCTTGTACGTTGGCGTTGTGTTGCTGTCGTCTCCATCGTCGGTCTCGACGACAAAGCCACGCAGTGCGTTCGCTGTTGCATCGTAGCGATAAAAGTAAAAGTTGTGGAGCTCCGGGTGCGCAAAGTCCGCCGTCGCAGTTGGAAACAGCGACACGCGGAGCGTCGTGGCGTCAACGAGCGCAACCGATCGACGCACACTCGCATCCGTGTCGTCCATATGGTGCGCGCGCTTTGGCAGCATGACGACCCATGAAGATGACGGTGCTTTCGCATCCGCATTCGCATGCACTGACTCGATCTGCTTGCCGCTGTCGCCGTCGATCCACAACAGATGCGACGCTTGCGACACCAACAGCAGCTCTGGACCCATGCCAAGTGCTGGGTGATCGCGCGTCACAAACAGTTTGTAGTCGCGTCCGACAAACGTCGACCACGCAATGGTCGCAAGCTCTGCGCGGATCGCAAACAGCTTCCCACTCTCCGTCAACGCGACCACGTACTTGGAGAACCCAAAGAAGTGCGCATTCGGACTTGCGACACGCGCACGCGGCTCTGACGACAGACTCGTCGCGTCAAACAGCGACGTCGAGAGCGCAAGTAGCGTCGTTGCGAGTTGCTTTGCACGCGCAACCTCCAGTCCGATCTCCTCGTAAAACGACGGGATCTTCGTCAGCGGCTGCTTCTCGATCGCAGTCTCTGCGGGCGTGACCCACTGGACGCTCTGGATGTTCGCCAGTGCTTCTTCGCGCGTCCACAGGACGTTGGACGCATCCTCATCCACAGCGTCTTCGTTTGCGCTAAACACAAGACCGTCGTCCTCCATCACGAGCAATGCGCGGCAGCGTGGCGCTTCGTTGTCGCGCTGGCGCGTCGGGCAGCCAACGAACGCTTGCTGGACGCTCCCGCCAAACGCCGACCCGTCAAACATCGAGTGCCAGTGGGTGCGACTCGTGTCCGGCAGCAGCGACACGCTCGCAACGTTCGCGCCGCTGGACGTTGCGTCAACGTGGAACAGCGTGTTGTCGTCGGTCTGCGACGCGACGACGACGCCACCGGCTTGGATTTCGTGGACGAGCGACGCTGTCAACGCGTCGTCGATTGCAATAAACGCTTTTGCGCCACGTGCGAGTTCCAACACGAGCGACGTCGAGACGCTTGCGTCGATCGCAACTGCATCGGTCGACAGCCCAAGCGCTTGGATGCGCGTCGTCGTTGTACGACTGCTTCCAGATTGCTCGACTGGCTCGATCGTGATGGAGTCTGCCTCGACAGCAACTGCGACGACAGCGCCAGTAGCGTCGGTCGTGCGCAACGCAGCAGCGCCTGCACCAACGTCGAGCGTCTTGGTTTGGACAGCGCCAGTCGCAACGTCGATCGATAGCAATTCCGACGCGGCCAACGCAAACAACGTTGTGCCAGTCGACGCAAGTTGCGACGACGATGGCGCTGTGTCGAGTGCAAATGCACTGCGCCACGCGACAGTGCCGTCCTTGAGGTGCACGAGCGCAGCGCCAGTCGTTGACAATACGACGACGTGGTCGTCGCTGATCGCATGCGCTGCAACGAACGCACCGGTGGCCGCGCCAGCGTACGCAAAGTTGTCCCACACGAGCGTCCCGTCGGCTGCGTCCCAGAGCCGCAAGTGCTTGCCCGTGCTGGTGGAATAGTGACACGTGTCAGTAGAGGAAGGGAGAATGCGAGCGAGAGGAGAGAGAGAGAGAGAGAGAGATCGACAGGGAAGCCCCCAACGCGCACCTCGAGATCGTCAGGAGACCGTAGTTCGTCAGCTGGATCGTGTCGATGCTGTCGCCTACACGCATGTAGGGGCAAATAAGGCCACACGGAGACAGAGAGAGAGTAGGGAGAGCACGTGAGTGAATACATAGATACGAAAACATCACAATCGATGATGTCGTCGCCAATTGACGCACCTTCGTGGAACACGTGACGCCACTTGATCGCGCCACTCTTGGCGTCGAGACGCGCAACTGCACGCGAGCGCGCGTCGGTGGCGACGTAGACTGCGCGCGACGTCCCACGAACGACGCTCGCGTGGCCGCGCTTGTCCCCACCGCCGAATGCAACCGCACTCACTCGCCCGAGGTGCTCGGTCTTCCAGTCGAGCAGTCCCGCCTGGTCTTCGTAAATCGCGTGTGCACTATCGAGTGTCGCAGCTGCGCAAAGCGCCAGCGCTACGAGCGTCGTCGCCGTGCTTTTCATCTCCTCGCAAACTGGAAGGGGGACCTGCTGCTACCTGCTGCTGGTCGATGGCGTCGTCGAGTCGAGTTGAGTCGAATGATGCAAGTCGTGGTATTTGACTGCGTTGACGTGGCTGTTTTCGCGGCTCCTCGCCGGTATGAGTATGCAATACAAGAAGTATGCATTCCAGGAGGCACAACGCATTCCGAGGATGATTGCTTTCAAAAAGTTGAACGCTTTTTGTCAGATCGGAGAAATCGCAATGTTGCTCGATAGTGACATAACCAAGTTGTCGCACTTAGAAATATTCAGAGCCATTTTTCTATTGAAAGGTTGTCGCACTTTTTCAGATGACCCCCCAATCTGTACGAGTGCGACAACCTTACAATAGAAAATGACTCGTTAAGGAGTCAAAAGTGCGACAACCAAAGTCCAATGACTTGATAATTTTGACACCACATGCACCAAATATTTGATGCATTCTTTTCTATATTTTCAAAAAACACTCCTGATTTATTTGTGAAAAAACAGCACGCTATCTGTGCATATTTAAAATATTCAAAATGTGTTAATAGCATGGATTATACAAAAAGCCATGCTGTAGGCATGAATATATATGAAAAGCCGTGTCGTAGATATACATACACCTGTTTAGTGATAACCTACACTTTCACCACTACTCCTTTACTCCTATTGTAGGCTTCTGTTATCGTGCAGAACAAGCGAGCCTTGCTCGGTCCTAAAAACGTCCGTCTCGTCGTCGACCGCCAGCAAGCGAGCGACCATCACTCGCAAGTACCCAACATGGTTTAGGCCGGCGTTCCAGTGCGAGCTGCTACTCGCAACCACGAGAACCTCGTGGTCATTGATGACCCTTACGCGGTGATGGTGTACAGAGGTCTGTTTGAAGAAATGTGGCGCTCGATGTTACAGACCGACGCGTCATGATTCCGCACTCGCACCAACGCGGGTGGATCATCGCTCGTGGAAATCGAGCGCATGTGAAGAGAGTACATGCGAGAGCAATGAACTAGTGAGCGAATTAGTGAGTGATGAAGTAGTGTGCAAAGTGCGCCACAAAGTAGTTGTTTTTATCTAGGTCATAACAAAAATGTCATTATTATTAAAATTAGCAATATTTCGAAAGCTGCCAAAACATAACTCGAGTCGCGCTACATTATAAAGATCTGGAATAAGTGTTTGCAAACTATATGATCACTAATAGATTACAGCGAAAGAAAGCAATGAGTCGCGGTGTTATGCTGCTGTCAACGTGGTTAACAAATTTATATCGTTGTATATATGTCATGTAAATACTACCCAATTGTAACTTTGATGCATACATATTGCAGTTTAAATAAACATATCAGTCACTGATTTTATTTCTACAGTACCAATTTCCTTCTGTTGTTCCGGACACTTGACCAACAAACAGCCCAAACCCTCGTCGCTGGCGCGAAAAGCAATCCAAATTATAAATACCTATTTTGCTGGCTGCCTTTGTTGGAGATTTTGCTCGACCTTGATATCGAATAGTATGAGATTACATTTACCGGTACTGTGGAAAACCATATTGGGACGCTTCGTAAGTACAATTTGCTGGTGTGTCTGTATCAATATGTATATTCCATTTCATCGTTTCTATTCGCTTTTGGAGTGGCGTCTGAAACGTCAAATCGTCGGAAACAGCAAAAGAAAGTCTGTACAAAATGTGCTAAAAGCCTGAACTGGTTGTAATACGCATACACATTACATCGAAATGATATATCTCAGTCACATAGGTACAGTAGTACAAATTGTTTCGTTTTGTTTCATTAATACCCAAATGTGCTTATTCGAGTACATACCGCAACGTTTTTGTATACTCCCGCGACACAATAGCGCGTTCTGCTGTTGACGTGTGCACTGGAAAATTGACAAGTTAGATGAGTAATTTTTAGTTTTAGCATTCAAGGCTACAAACAATATCGACGTGCAATATACAGCAGATACCGGTATTTGACGTCAGCAAATTGTACTATTGGGTTCCACCGGACAATACTCCGTCTTCCTAATGCAACACCATGCATTTGCTGTAACCCCACAGCATAGTAATTCTACTTATTGCCATGCAGAAGCAGCTACTGTATACCACAACGTCTTTGTATAATGTTGCAACGCTCAGAACAATGGGTCGTCCTACTTTTTGTTAACAAGAGTATGACAAGTTATATGAGTATGTTTTAGTATAATATTCAATGCGGCACACACAAAAATCGGCGTGTGTTAGCAGATACCAGTATATAAGGCGATAAATTGTACTAGCTGGCTTTTTCGGATAATATTCCCGCTTCAAACACATCGTTACGCATTTCCTAAAACACACAGAGTTTAAGGAGTAGCTACTATAATTTTGTGCATACTCATAGAGCGTTTTATGTGTCAAAAACGTTGTTGAGCTAATATAGAAATGCATGATAAATACAAATTAGTAACACTCTATATACTCTTGATGGAGTAATCGTAATTATTCAGGTATTGTACAGTTTAGCGAAGTTTGCAAATGATGCGAGTTGAGGTATTACGCTGCGTTGGCGAGACCATATATACTGTATTTACCAATTTAATGAGGACCATACGATTAATTACCGAAGTTGTTTACGATCTAATTCACGATTCATTTTGTCATTAAAGTGATCGATTTCCCGGCCTTATTTATTTCTGAATGGTTTTTCATATAATAATTCTGAAAGGTGGTCTTCACTAAATTGGTAGATACAGTATACTATATGTAGGGCATTACCTATACGTTTATATAGTTTCAATACGTATAGTTTAACAATGTTCGCCACAAAGCAAGCGAGACCTTCCGTATATGCGATTTGAAAGTAATGGTGGACGGATTTGCAAACTAGCAAACAAAAAGCAGCATGAGCACGAATAGCGAGCCGAGAGAGAAAGAAAGAGAAAATCAGAGAGAGAGAGAGATAAAGAGATAGAAAGAGAAAGAGAGATATAAGGAGAGAAAGAGAGAGATAAAGAGATAAAGAGAGAGATAGAGATAGAGAAAGCTAGACAGATAGAGAGAGATATAGACAAATAGAGAGAGACAGATAGTATGAGAGAATGAGAGAATGAAATGGAGTGAAATGGAGAGATAATTGTAGAGAGACAGATAGTTTGATAGAAATGGATAGATTGTTGAAGAGAGACGATGGCTACTAAACTGGTAACTCCACTTAAAACTTTAGAGGTGAAGGGAAGTGTCGTCCTTCTTAACTGGTAGAGAATGCCTGTTAAGGCGGACCCCTCTTTGAAATTTCAACTTGTTGTATAAGTTATTAGTGCATCACAGTATTAGCTCTCATTATGTGCAACATACATAGATAACACATACTATGCGGCCCTGTGGTGTACATGACTGAAATGTGAGTACTCTTGTGTAAACCGTGGTCACAGAAAACTGACAATTAAAATGAGTAAATGAATTATAGCGGTCAAGGCAACAAGCGACATTAACATGCATATCATATCCCGGTATGCGTACGATGCGTAGCGTCATATTGCGTTTTAAAGCTGCCCCTAAAGTTGTCAGCATATTCGGTATATCCTGTTCTGAACAGCCAAAATGCCATTATCCTGTATTTATAATACGCCACGCCCTCGAATTGGCACGGCTGGGTTTGGGTGTTAAAGTAGCCCTGTTGCTGCTGGTGCATTAGTTTTATTCTTGGGTTTGCGACTTGGTTTCATTTTCTTGAGGTTTGGGGGGACAGGTAAACACTTCACGATACGTGCACGTAATTAAGCGCGTGTTCGTATTTATAGATAATATCGTAAATACTGCTTCGACCAAAATAGTATTTGCGCATCTATACAAACTCATATTAATACTGTCCACACTTGCGCATACACAACGAATGCATATGTTGTTATATCACGAGTGATTCATGGTCTGAAGGGGCGTACTCACAAATTACAATACGAGTCGCATCTCTATGTTTTCAGCCACCATTGCCATGGTCTGACATATATACTGCTGTACTTTAAAATTCAGCCAAAACGTCAAAAGTATCACAATTCAGCTACTTAATGGCACTCAATAAATACAAATATAATATAAAATATTTTCGTTTGCACAACCAAATAGATTGGATACTGCTGGTGTGACCCCAACGACTATGATATGGTGGATAGAGGTTTGAGCTATTGATGGCGTGGCCATCAAAACTCTACTTTGCTGTTAAATATATTGCTCATTACATTGTCCGAAGTATTTTCCATTTATTCTGCATACCTACAGATCTAGTCTTATCAACGCATGCGGGTCGAGGTAAAACAGTTAGGGACAATTGTCAACGTGGCCACGTACTCGTGTTCATATATACATACTAGTAGAGCATTACTAAATCGGTGTTCTTAATTGTATTGCTGTACGTTTCCAGCTAAATATTTGGTGTATATGGAAGTTACCAAAACCTCATTTTCTTACGAAGCTATTTTTTGAACTTTGAATAATCAAACGCAATTTACATCTTTTTAAACTGTAATGATATCGCTCGGTATGTTTTCGCGATATGTTTTTTGGATAACGGAATACGGTTTAGAGGATGTTTTTACTCTGTAAATAATACAGTAAGTCTAACGCATTTCATATCTTGCCACTTATCCTCCCTCTCTCTGTGCTTGCTTCTGTGTCGCGTACTTCAATACATCTCTATCACGTTTGAGATTGATGGGCGGAACGTGCGCACTCGAGCTGTCAGCAGATGTGGCCAGCTAAACAACTTCGTAGTCGCATATATTGAATATTTAAATAATCCAAATAATTCAAATTGTTAGGGCCCCAATAAACACGTTTATATCTGCACAGCGCCTAAACCATTGCGAATTGATATATGTAAATGCTGCAAATACCATCGTGCGGCCAATACATAGTGGTGCAATAAATAGTAATGTAGATTTTCATTCGACTACAGCAAGGTACATAGGCTTATGAAATATGCTACTGATAATATCATCAGGGAGATATATCAAAAGCACTTTATGCATACAGCTAATATGGTTTTAGTATACTGGAGTCTTACGATGATTGACGAGCCTACACATGACTGAATCACCCCATACATGTGTGATTGATCATTTACTTGTGCACTGTTGATGTGCATTATCGACTACATAACCAAATGCGAGAATGGCTGTAAGTGAACCAGTCCATATAGTTTTTATGGCGTGTCAGTGTATTGATGCAAGCAGGCACAAAATGATTGTTTCAATATGCACACTTCCGGGCAAAAATAGTGCGATGGAGACGTTTACGCGAGGCAATAATATATGCTGGACGCGGATTCAAATACTAGGTATTATACGCGGACAGCATACATCATCATTTCATGTAAACATATATAGGAAGTAATCCCAACAAAAACGTTTCCTTATGAGTTTATGTATCAGTTACTTGATCAATGCAGTGTTAAGGTGTGTACGTGACCTACATAAAGTATACTCGTACTTTGTACTGGTTTATTGAATTTGCTACTTAGAAGCGTTTATTTAGGAAAAACAACAATAGCATTGGACAATCTCGAAAAGAGCAAAATACGTATTACTTCAAAAATAATACATTTTATCAAGCTTAAATGAGTTCGAATGATTCATTTCATTCATGATTTGTTATATTCTAAACAGTTATATCAACCATGTTAAAAGAAACATCCCGAAATTAAATATAGCTAAAGAATTAACAACGCATCGAGATACCTCATTACTCTTGCGCAGGTCCATTGCGTCGCTTTGCTTGTCGGTGTCAAGTCTGGCGGTGGCTGCTGCTTGCTGTTGTTGCAGTTCTTACGTGTTGGCTTGTAATTTATTGCGCAATTACCACCCCGAAGTTCCCGAAAGCAATACACAATGCGTTCTAACATATGCGGCAACATTATTTGAAGGTTGAAAATGAAGTTGTTACATGGTATATAGACGCCCAAAGCCACTGAAAAAGCATGCCTACTCTGATGTCAATGCATTGCAAATATATTTTGGACATACAGAATATTGGCATTTATACGAATAAAGTTGGATTCGCAAATTCGCTATACGCACCCATTTTAGCATGTTTGATGCAGTATAAATTAGGTTTGCAATTTCGGAAATGTTAAACGAAACGACATGAAATGACATCAAATCTCGTAGTACATAATGAGTGTGAGAGAGAGAGAGATTGTGCGTGTAACAGTAACTGCTCGGGTGAGTCCAAGGGTGGCTTTAACAGGATATTTGCAAAGTCACCCGTTGTGCAGTATAATTGTGACCGCCAATTTACTAATAACAGCACACAACTGAGTGCGACCTGTGAAAATTGTGTATTGCGATGTCGAGGTGCGCGTGGCGAACGATAAAGCAGATACAGTAAACTCTAACATGGCGCACCATTATAGCCAACATCCTTTCAAACACGTTTGCGAACAAGTTGCAATTAGCGAAGGGTATATATTGATCTCACAAAAGTGCAAATAGATGATTGCAGCCCTCAGTATAATCCGATCGATACCACTGGCGGCAGCTGCGCTGGTGCAACGACGTATTGACGACATCGCTTCTCAAGGGTGTTGCAACGATGCTTGACAACGTCTCATGTGCTGCTGATGTGGATGAGTGTATCGCATTCAACGTTGCATTTAACACAGCCCATACCTGTACAACAGAGCGACCACATCGATGACGGCGATCGAGTGAATGTGGACGTCAAACTTACGGTGCGTGCTCAGTGTTTTGGTTGGCGGTTGTAGCAGTACAGTCACCCTAATGCCCTGAACGCGATATCGCTGGCTTATGTGCCGTCCAATGATGTGCTACTGAGTTGTACCTTGTTGTACTGTACTGTGATGTGCTACGTTGTGATGTGGTATGTTGGCGTGCTGGGCTCTCATGCTGCTAGCGCGCGACAACATCAGCATGCTAGTAAATCGTAAATGTCAAGGCGACGCTATCTACTCCTCTCGTTGCTGCCATAGCCACCGTGAACTGATTGCGATGGTAAGAGAGCAGGGTAGTGTCCTATCAACCTTACTGCAGCAGTACAGCGTTCAGGTAGAGTTTAAACGGCGCTGGCCAGTACACCTAGTGATTGAGATTTCATCATGGCACCTGTTGATTTTTAATACCCTTTGTAATTCGTTTGGTACAACTGTGTGCGCCAGGTTAGAGGTAACTATAGAAAGAACTATGAAAGACAAGAATACGAGTATAAACGTTGCAGTTGATATATATAGCGTATTATCAATGTTGCGATTGTCCAAACTAGTGAGGAAATGAAGCTCCGCGCAATTTACATAAACGCACATTGCCCGATGTTGTAAATGCTAACATGTGAGAAAATGCCACGTGCTGTACGTTCTACATGTGGTCCAATACAAATATCAAACATACCAAAGTTATTGTTTCTATACACAAAACAAATCGTAAAAGTATGATATTAGATGTTATATGCACGCCATGCAAAAGCATTAGAAAAACATGTATTTTATGAGCAATGGTGGTATAGAAGGTACAAATAAAAACAATTGATTCGAATCGTTAGAGCGAAGAAACGAAGAGATTGTAGCCGAAGCAGACATGTTTGATGCTACCAAGCGAAGCGAAGCAAGCGGCGCATTGACATGATCTGCGTAGGCGGGCCCAGCGACCTTTTTACCGAGCAGAGGAGGCAACACCCGCCAGGATGTAGAATCGTTTTTTGCACTTGTGTGATTTTTGCACTTTTTGCTAATGTTTTCCCGATACTGAGCAAAATGTGACTTTCTGGGACTACAAGTCAACAGAGCCACTTATTGCGTATCGCAAAAATGAAATGTTGCACTGTTGTCGAAACCAAATCGCGACAAAATCATCAATCTTTTGATACTGTACAAGCAGTTGGGTTTTATTGAATGTTATTCCGTCACTTCGCCAGTTGAAGTGATTCTGCGTCATCGTCCCTAATGGAGAAGCGACAAGCAAAAGCAGTTCCGAATGAACGCTCTGTATCCTCCAAAATCCGGATTTTCAACCTCTGGAGCAAAAAACAACAACAAACGCGTTGGTCAAAGCCAAAAGCATTCCGCATTTTCACGGGAAAGTGAACAGCGAAAGCGAGAGGAAAAGGACGAGTGCGCGCGAAGTCGCAACGATGGGCGCGACATCTGCGGGCCCGATCAGCAGCGCACGCATAAGCGACAGCGATAGCGCCGGCGCAAGTGTGTGCACCGACCACGCGCATACAAATACAGGCGCAGTCGTCACGCCCGAGTCGCCACCATCGCACACAACGCCAAGCATGGCAGCTGCGACTCACGCGGCGTCTGCGTGGTGGGTCGTCTGTCGACGCTGCTCGCGCATGCTCGCAACGTGCGACCAGCTCGTCTTTGTGCTCGAGAATGAGAGTAGCGTCCACTTGGCGTTACGCAAGTCGCTGCTATTTGACGTCCAGGCAAATACGAAAGCCAGCAGCGACACCACCACGAGCGACGCGAGCAATGCGGCAATTGCGCGCAACAAGAGCTGGAAGTTGCACTCGCTTGCAGACGTGACGCCGCCGATGCGATTCACAAAGACGCGCACAATGAGCGCTGCCAAGCGCACGCACATTCCGTTTGAGATCAACTGCGGCGCGTGCCAGTGCAAAGTCGCCGCCGAGTGCCAGATCGAGGAGCGACCTGGCATCGAGTACTTGCTCGACTCGAAGAGCTGCGACTTTATCGTTGCGACCGAGTCAACAACCGAGGCAGGAGCAACACCAGCGCGTGGCGCAGCTGCACGAACCGGCACGAAATCACGCAAGCGCAAGTGGGGCGTCGTGCTGCGCCGGCTCCAGGAGCTGCAGCTGCCTGTTTGCACCGAGGTCGTCACAGCGATGTGGCTAGACGACCTACCGCTCTCGACTGCGGCAGAACCTGGTGATGCTGCGCGTGTGCTGCAGTCGCGACGCTACGCAGTACTAACCGCCACCACCAACACACTGCACCACGCAGTCACCATGCCGACGGCTGCTACGATCCGCAACGACTTTAAACGCAGCTGCAAACTCAGTGAATTGCGGCCGTATCAACTCGAGCTCGTGCTCTCCGCGCTGCTCGAAAACACGATCGTGTACCTCCCAACTGGCGCCGGCAAGACGCTCGTTGCAGTCAAAGTGATTGACGAGATGGTGCGACTGAATCCGCACTTGCTTGCAGTCTTCTTTGTCCCGACGGGGCCGCTCGTGACGCAACAAGCAGCGTACGTGCGTCGCGAGACCGACTTGGCGGTTTTGGAGCTCTCGGGGCAGCACACGTCCGGTCTTGCTGCGCGCCTCAAGCAGCTCACCACCGACCCGAAGCTCCATGTGCTCGTCGTGACGCCGATGTACTTTTCGAACCTCGTGACGCGCGGCTACGTCGCGATTGCCGACTTTTCGGTCATGGTCTTTGACGAAGCGCACCACGCAACGGGCGACCACCCGTACCGCGCGATCCTACAGAAGATCGCAGTGGTCGACGCAGCGACGCAGCCACGTTTGCTGGCGCTCACTGCGTCACCGTTTGGCGAAGCGCGCGTCGTTGCATCGAGTCAAGCGACGCTACAACAGCTCGCAGCGAGCTACAATGCGCAAGCCAACACGCCGACGCTGCATGGTCACGACTTGGAAGCGAAGCTCCAGACAAAGAGCGCCGAGTGGGTCGTCGTCGAACCGTCGGCGGCCGAGACAATCGTTCGCACGCAGCTCAAGCTGTATACGGACGCCATCCTCGCGCGCATTCGTAGTTGCATGGACGACACGGTGTTGTACCTCGGCACGCGCTACGACGTTGACGACCTCGAACTCACGCAGCTGCTCTCACGCAGCTGCTCTCACGCCTTGGCGCGCAGCAAGACTTGGAGCACTTGCGTCACAAGGACAGCGACCTCGAGCTGCTCTTGCGCCACGTGCGCCGCGTCGCAAGTGCGTTCTTCAAGCTATCGATCCACGGCGCAACGGCAGTCATCAAAGGACTCGCGCACCACTTTCGGGATTTGGGCACTGCTGCAGCGCCAGTGAAACAGCGCCAGTACGCGCTGATCTATCCGATGTACAAAGCGCACTTGCTCCAGACCGTGATCACGCTCGAGGCTGCGTACACGACTCGCAGTCCCAGCAATCCAAGTAACTCGAGTAGTGAGGACGGTACTACGTCCATGCAGAACGACGTCTCGTCACGTGTCCAGCTCGTTGCAACGATCGTCGCGCGTGCCAACTTTACGTACGAGTCGCGCGCGATCGTGTTTGTGCGCCGACGGCAGACGGCAATCGAACTCGCGAAAGCGATGGAGAAGCTCGACGTGCTGCGTGCGCTCAACCCGACGCGGTTCATTGGACACAATAGCTACGAAGGCATGTCGTGGGAGGACGAGCAGAAGCCGACGCTTGAACGCTTTCGACAGGGTCGCATCCGCTTGCTCGTGGCAACGAATGTTCTTGAAGAAGGGTTGGACGTGCCCGAGTGCTCGCTCGTGATTTTGTTTGACGGCATCAAGAGCGTCACGAGTCTGATCCAGAGCCGCGGTCGCGCGCGCAGTGCGAACAGCCACTTTGTCGTGTTTTGCACAGCCGAGTCGATCGAGCGGCAGCAGTAGATCGTCGAGCGCGAAGCGACGTTCTTTGACGTCGCCAAGCATATTGCGACCGACATCCCGTCGAAGCGCATCGTGCAGGAGCTGCTCAGTAGTTTTGATGCGAATGTTGCTGATTTGGAGTCGAGTGGTGACGTCGATGCTGCTGAAGCAGAGACGCTAAACGATGCAGCAGATATGGCATGGGATGAAACCGAGTCGGTACCGCAACCCAAACGCAACAGCGACGACGACGACAACATGTTTAGCATTCTCCTTGGCCCATCGCTCAGCCACAACCGCGCGTTTCGTGAGAGTGTCTTGGACGAGCTCGCTGCAATTGCAACTGTGCGGTGCATCGACGAGAAGCTCGGATTGTGTACGCTCGCGCCGCTGCCGCCCGACACGATTCAGACGGCGTACGACACGCTGTGTGCAACGCTGAGCTTTTGCCACGCGCCAAGCAGCACGCGGTTCTGGATCAAGCTGGAGAACATGGACGTTGCGGACGACGAGATCGCAAAGCTGTCGAAGCGCGTGAACGACATTGTGGCTTGTGAGCTGCGTATCATGGAGCTACAGCGCGGCTACTGGAGTCCTGCGAGCGCGTTCGTGCCCGTCGAGACGCTGCTCGTACACGAAGAATGGAGCGACTCGGCGATCTCGCTCACTGGCGCGCAGATGCGCGTGATGCTCGACCGCGATCGACTGCTGGAACTCGATCTGCGGCAGCTGAGTGAAGACGTCGTGTGCGTCGATGCAGCAACCGAAGCGGGTGAGATTGCAGTCTACGTGTCGCTGCTGGTGCCGCCGCACAGGTACCACCGCGCGGGCCGCGTCCACGTCGACTGCCAGTTCCAGTCGCAGGTATTTCGTTTGCGACTGCGGAGCTGGGGCGACGAGAGTTGGCAGCTGCGGCTGTTTTTGACCAAACTCGGGATCGAAGTGCGCGAGACGCGCGTCACAGTCAAGAGTCTACAGGATGGCGACTGTGCAGTACCGACGCATCCGGACAAACTGTCGCGGCCGACGTTCCCGTTCGAAGTCGCGTACGCGTTCCAGTGCTTCCAGACGCGCGTCAGTGCGAGCACGAACGGGATCGTGCCGCCCGAGTTTTTCGAGCTGCTAGCGCCGCTCGATGCTGGCGTGCAGACGAAAGCGCTCGAGACGTTCCTGCCACTACGCGAAGTCCAGAGCTGCCGGTCGCTGCTCGCAACGAGCACGATTGCCGACGACTTGCAGCTCTACATCCGCAACGAGTGGCTCGTGCTCAAGCAACTCAGTGCCGTGCGCGAGCCCGTCGTGTACAAAGTCGTCGTGACGCCGACACGGCTCGTGTTCCGCGCACCGGAGCCTGCGCCGCACAACCGCGTGTTTCGGCACTTTGGCGCCGAGCATTTCATGTACGTGTACTTTCGCGACGAGAACATGGACCGTTTGGATTATACAGATGGTCGCCTCGTTCAACGTATTCAGGCAGTGATGGAAAACGGCATCGTTGTCGACAATGTCGATGCTGCAAGCAGCAGCAAGCGCCACTTTTGCTTCGTCGGCAGTTCGCTCTCTCAAATGCGGAACTCCAGTTGTATTTTCACGCTGCTTGACCCCCACGCCGTGCGGGGCTGGATTGGCGACTTGACTGCAATTCAGTCGCCTGCGAAATACCTCAAACGCATGAGCCAAGCGTTCTCTTCGACCAAACCAACGTTCTGCATCGACCGCGACCGACTTGCTAATCCAGTTGATGATATTCGACGCAACGGGTTTGTCTTTACCGATGGTTGTGGCGAGATCAGTGCTGCTGGTGCTGCTTACGTTGCCGAAGCGTTGGAGTTGCGCGCCGTGCCGTCTGCATTTCAGATCCGTGTCGGCGGCGTCAAAGGCGTCGTCGTTGTCTCGGATGCACCCGATACGCTGTCAGACAAGGAGACATGCGTCGTGTTGCGGCAGAGCATGGTCAAGTTTGCGTCAGACCACAACGTGCTGGAAGTCGTGGCATGCGCGGGTCGGTCAGTTGCGTACTTGACACGCCAGAGCATTCAGATCCTGAACAGTCTCGGCATTGCCGACGACGTGTTCTTGACGATGCAAGACGCGTTTCTGGACGAGCTCAGTGCGATGGTCGCGTCCGACGCGGCGGCGTTCTTTGCGCTCAAGGGCGTCTTGCCGCCAGAGCTGAGCGCGTGGATCGAGGTCTACCTCAAACAGCTCGGTGCGAGTCTGCTTGCCGATGGCTTTCTCGGCGCACTCGTGAACTCGCTGTATTACTACCACTTAGCAAACACCGTGCTGCGTGCGCGCATCCCCGTGCATCACGGCCGCACGTTGATGGGCGTCGCAGACTTTACCAACACGCTGCGCTACGGCGAAGTCTTTGTCCAGTACACGGAGCGCGTCGGCAACTCGGACGAGTACCGCGTCGTGACGCTCGACGATGTCCACGTCGTCGTGCACCGCAGTCCGTGCCACCATCCAGGCGACGTCCGCGTGCTGCGGTGCCGTGCCGACGTACCTGCATCGCTCCGACGGCTGCGCGACTGCATTGTGTTCCCGTGCGACGGGCCACGACCACACGCAGACGAATGCACGGGCGGCGACCTCGACGGCGACGTGTTCACTGTGATCTGGGACGAGCGCCTCGTGCCGCCGCTCGAGCGCGTGCAAGCGCCGATGGAGTTCCCGGACACTGGCGCCGAGAAGCGCGAGCGCGTCGACGACGCGAGTCTCATTGCGTTCTACCTCCGGTCGATCCAGCGCGACGTGCTCGGCGTGGCGTCGAATGCGCACTTGGCGCTGTGCGACTATGCAGTCGACGGGATCTTCGACGAAGGTGCGCTCGAGCTTGCGCGGATCTGCTCGCTTCAGGTCGACAACGACCAGGCAGACGACCACATCAAGCGCGTCCGCGATCTCGCGCCGATGACGTACCCAGATTTCATGAATAATATGGAAAAAGGGAGCTACGCGTCGCGCAAAGTGCTCGGCGTGCTCTACCGCCGCTGCTTCGCCGTGCTCGATGCGACGCGGCAGCACATTCGCGACCGCGGTGCGTGGGTCGACGCCGACATGCTCGCTGACGGCTACGAGCGCTACGTCGTCGACGCCGCGATTATGTACCGGCAGTACAAACAGCGCGTCACAGCGCTCTTGCTCGCGTCTGGCGCGAACTCGGAGGCAGAGCTCGCACTCGGGATGATCGTCGAGCCCGAGAGTCTGTACAAAGCCGAGTACTTTCGCTTCGGCGAGCAGTTCAAAGACACGTTTGCAGCGCTCCAAAAAGCGACGTGGCGCGAGTTTGAAGCGCTCGTGGCCGACTTGCCGCGCACCGAGAAGCCGAAAGTCGCGTCTGCGTGGTACTTTGTCGCGTACAGCGACGCCAAAGATCCGCGTCGGTGCCTCAGCTTTGCGTGGGTCGTGATCTCGGTTCTCGTCGTCACGGCAGCAGCGCGTCGTGCTGCCGATCTGCGCAAACCGCCGCTGTGGTCACCCGTGCGCTGTCCGACGCTCGAGACGATCGTCCCGGAGCTCCAGCTCAGTCTGTTGTCGGAAGTCCAGACCCGCACGGACGAGCTCTTGTCGGACCTGTTTGATCGCCTCGTGACGCTCAGTGCGTTGCGTGCGTCGCTCGTGCCGCACTTCCGCGGTGCTCCGTTCGAGCTGCTGCTGTTTGGGTCGTCGGCGCTGCTGACGTTTGAGCACCAGTCGGATCTCGACATTGTCGTCCACTCGAAGAGCAAGCACCGGAAACTCAGTGCACTTGCGCCATATCTCGAAAAGTCATTCAGCCAAGTGGTACACAAACCGAACCTTCGCGTCCCGCTGCTGTCGTTTTCGTACGAGCAGTGGGCGATTGAACTGAGTGGCTCAAAGAGCGGACCGCGCAAGACGCGGCTCTTTCGCATGTACATTGCGCAGAACGCGTTCTTCTGGCCCTGTCTCGACGTGCTCATGCGCTGGGCCAAGTGTGTCGGCATCGTGACGCGGCGCTCGGGTGGCGGCGACAAGCTGTTCTCGCCCACGGCGTTCACGTGGCTCTTTCTGCGCTTCTGTATCGAGCACAACTACGTGCGTGAGATCGACTGGCGCACGGTCAAGCTGGAACACGTGCTCGCGGACAACACAACGGATGCAGCCATTTCGTTCTGGACGACGCATTTGACGCAGTTGGTGTCGGGGATGGTGGCTGCGACGTCCTCGACGAGTGCTGAGCCGTCGGCCGCACGCGTGCTGCTTGCGTTCTTCGCGTACTACGCAGCGCTCGTGACACCCGAGAGCGCTTTTGCGTGCACCGACCCGTTCGACAGCACGAACAACACGCAACTCGACCCGGCGAACGTTGCGACCGTGCGCACGACGTGCTACGTGGCGCTGCACTTGCTGCTGCTCGCGCGCGGCGACGTGGCGTGCTTGCTCACGCAGCAGCGTAACCAGACGAGCAAAGTTACGCTCAGTCGTGCACTCAGCAAGCGCGTCCACGCAGCGCGGGACTTCTTTGCACGCAAGATCCTGAAAGAAGCACAAGCAGCAAGCGGCACGGAGCTCACGTTTGCGCGGCACCCGAACGCGTTCCGACCCGACTTGCTCGTCGCGGAGATTCGCGGTGATGGCGACGCGCTCCAGCGCATCGAAGACAAGCTCCAGACGATCGAGCGCGAGCTTGGGGCGCCACACTTGCAGCGCTCCGGGCAGCTGTTTCATCGCGAAGGCGCAGCGCTGCTGCTGTTTGAAGGCGCGATCGCCCAGTGTGACGAAGTCGGCTTCCAGGAGTACTTTGGGAGCTTCCACGCGATGCACGGCCACGCGCAGCTGCACCAGGCGCACCTCGTGTGCTTTATGAACGGCAATGAATGGTACGATCATGCAGCAACGAGCTTTAGTGCGCGGTTCGTGCAGCAGATGATCAAACTCTCGCGCTTTGAGCGGATTCACAGCAGCACGGGGCTCCCGCCGCCACAGGCCGATGCGTTCATTCGCTTTGGGCACCACTACCTGATTCATCTTCCGCGATCGTTTCACGACGAGACGATCGCACTCGCGTCGATCCAGACACTCGAAGAAGAGTTTGAACGCGGCCGCACGGCGCGCGAGCTCTACGAGTCGGTGCTCGTCGCCAAGCAAGAAGCGCGACGTGCGAGTGAGGAAGACGACCGTGCGAATGGCGAAAGTAGGAATGGTGAGGACAACGGCGGTGGCGGCGGTGGCGGCGGCGGTGGTGGTGGCGGTAGCTGGGACGACGATAGGAACGATGAGATGGAAGGCGCCAACGACAGCGCCACGCATAACGACGGTGATACGAACGACGTACTCGATGAGCCCGACACGCACTGCAAGCCGGCGCGGTTCGAGCATGCGTCGACTGCAATGTCGAAAGACAAGGGCGTGACGCACTCGTTCTACACGGAAGTCGAGCCGGAGCACCGCGCGCGCATCCCGCACTATGCGCTCGCAACAAAGCGACTGGAGCTCGCCGCGCGGTCCGAGACGTACGGCGCGTCGATGGTCGTCGACCACGTCGAGTACATCGTCAAGCTCACGCCGGAGCTCGCGTTCCGGAAGCTCAAGACGCGGCCGTCGCGCTGGTTCAGTGCGACGCTCAAGATGCGCCAGGAGCTCGACGAAGCGCGCGGCGAGATGGACGCGACGCCAGACGTGCGCTTCTACGTCTCTACGACCGAGCGCGTGCCGCCGACGCACGCGCTATACGAAAAGATCACTGCATTGTGTCGCGCTGCGCCGCTCGGTCGCGGTGTGCTGGACTTTGTCGACGACGCGGCGCACGACAAACGCGTGCGGCTGAGCGACGTGATGATCGCTGCAGGCGAGCGGACGGGTGTGATCCCGACCGTGCGGCACGTGACGGCCGAGACGTACGCGTGTCCTGTCTCGGGGCTCCAGCTGTCGCTCATGCAAGTGCAGGAGTTTACGACCCCGAGTCAGATCCCGCGCGAGGGCTTCTTGACCGTGAAGGAGAAGACCGAAGTCGAGTTTGTCATGCCGTCGCTCACGGCCGCGCGTCGCCACGATCCAGCGTTCGCGCGCGAGTTCCTTGCAACTGGCGTCGCGTTTGTCGAGTATTTACGCGCACAAGCGCAGCTCGCACCAGGAGGTCGCGACGACTTGCAAACGCGCACCAAGCAGCGCAGTGGCTCTGATGTGGTGGCACAGGATGAGGCTAGGGGTGATAACGACGAAGTCGGTGTTGACGATGCCGACGAAGTTGAGGTTGGTCGCCAGATCGACGCTGCGCTCGCAGCAGCCGACGTAGTTGGATATGAGTGAAAGAGTGAGTGTGAGATGCAAGTGCGTGGTAGGATGTGCCTTTTGTCGATTCGCACGTTGTCCAGTAAGTAAACGAGTCGATTTATGCAGAGAGGTGCATGATAAACGTCCTGAATCGCTAGTTTCATCGCGCGCCACAACACTGTGCGTGCACTCACAGTAGTAGTAGTAGCACCAATGGTTGACAAACTTGAGTGGGTCTCGAGTAAGACGGGTAGTTTATCAGGTGGCACGGCGCTCGAGCAGCAAGAAACGCCGCTCTCGTTTGACTCGATGGCTGCGGAGCACTTCCACCTCGACCCGCACTTGGACGAGATCGCCGTCAAGTCGTTCTCCGAGTCGTCGGCGTTCCCCGAGTTCACGCCAACTGAGGAC